>WNMW01000092.1:0-163912 GCA_009819605.1 Sterna hirundo | reverse complement strand
GAAGAGGGGACAGGCAACTCAGGAGGAGTACAGAGATCTTGTTAGGTCATACAGAGAAAAAGTCAGGAAGGCAAAAGCCCAGCTGGAACTCAACCTGGCAATTAATATAAGGGACAACAAAAAAAGTTTCTATAAATACATCAACAAAAAGAGAGTGACAGAGAATGTCCATCCCTTACTGGATGCGGGGGGAAACCTTGCAACCAAGGACGAGGAGAAGGCTGAGATACTTAATGCCTTCTTTGCCTCTGTCTTTAATAGTCAGACCAGCTGTCCCCAGGGTGTTCAGCCTCCGGAGCTGGAAGATAAGGATGGAGAGCAGAACAACCCACCTGTAATCCAGGAGGAAGTAGTCAACGATCTGCTTCTGCACCTAGACGCACATAAGTCTATGAGGCCGGATGGGATTCACCCGAGAATACTCAGGGAGCTGGCGGGAGAGCTCACCAAGCCCCTCTCCATCATTTCTCAGCAATCCTGGTCAACGGGGCAGGTACCAGATGACTGGAGGGTGGCTGGAGGAAGCTGGAGATGACTGGAGGATGACCCATCTACAAGAAGGGTCGGGAGGAGGATCCGGGGAACTGCAGGCCTGTCAGCCTGACCTCGATACCAGGAAAAATCATGGAGAGGATCATCCTGAGTGAGCTCTCACGGCAAGTGCAGGGTGGCCAAGGGATCAGGGCCAGCCAGCATGGGTTTAGGAAAGGGAGGTCCTGCTTAACCAACCTGATCTCTCTCTATGACCATGCGACCCGCCTTCTGGATGCGGGGAAGGCTGTGGACGTTGTCTATCTGGACTTTGGCAAGGCCTTTGACACCGTCCCCCACAGCATTCTCCTGGAGAAGCTGGTGAATCATGGCATAGACAAGTGTACTCTTCACTGGGTTAAAAACTGGCTGGATGGCTGTGCCCAGAGGGTTGTGATTAATGGGGTGAAATCCTCTTGGCAGCTGGTCACCAGTGGTGTCCCTCAGGGCTCAGTTTTGGGGCCGGTTTTGTTTAATATCTTTATCAATGATCTGGATGAGGGGATTGAGTGCACCTTCAGTAAGTTTGCAGAGGACACCAAACTAGGTGGGAGTGTTGATCTGCTGGAGGGTAGGAAGGCTCTCCAGAGGGACCTGGACAGGCTGGATCCATGGGCCAAGGCCAACTGTATGAGGTTTAATAAGGCCAAGTGCCAGGTCCTGCATTTTGGTCACAACAACCCCAAGCAACGCTACAGGCTTGGGGAGGAGTGTCTGGAAAGCTGCCCCGCAGAAAAGGACCTGGGGGTGCTGGTGGACAGACAGCTTAACATGAGCCAGCAGTGTGCCCAGGTGGCCAAGAAGGCCAACAGCATTCTGGCTTGTATCAGGAATAGCGTGGCCAGCAGGAGCAGGGCAGTGATGGTGCCTCTGTACTCGGCACTGGTGAGGCCTCACCTCGAGTGCTGTGTTCAGTTCTGGGCCCCGCTGTACAAGAGGGACATTGAGGTGCTGGAGCGTGTCCAGAGGAGAGCTACCAGGCTGGTGAGGGGTCTGGAGACCAGGTCATATGAGGAGAGGCTGAGGGAGCTGGGCATGTTTAGCTTGGAGAAGAGGAGGCTGAGGGGAGACCTCATTGCCCTCTACAGCTCCCTGAAAGGAGGGTGTAGAGAGGTGGGATTGGCCTCTTCTCCCAGGGGAATAATGACAGGACCAGAGGAAATGGCCTGAAGCTGCGGCAGGGGAGGTTTAGGGTTAGATATTAGGAAGAATGACTTTACTGAACGAGTGGTCAGGCACTGGAACAGCCTGCCCAGGGAGGGGGTTGAGTCACCATCCCTGGAGGTGTTTAAGAAACGTCTGGATGTGGCACTTCAGGGCATGCTCTAGTGGCGGAGTCTGTAGGTTGTTTGGTTGGACTCGATGATCTTAAAGGTCCTTTCCAACGATGAAGATTCTGTGATTCTGTGATATTCCTAGTATGAAAATGAACTTTTCTGAGGCATATTTTTACGTATTGCTTTCTGAATAAAAAAGGACCCCCCCCCAAGTTAGTGATCTACAATTTAACGTATCTCTTCTGAAAGATTGATTACGCCACCCCTCAGAACCATATTTTGGGGACAGGCGTTGTCGTATAGGCAATGCTGGCACCGCACGTGGAACTCCCCATGTTCTGCTGCCCGTGGCCCAAAGAGCAGGAGTACAGGGAAAATGCTGCTCTCCCCCAGGGGATCTGATTGCAGGAGCTGTAACCCTTTTATTCGGGTAAAATTGGCGGTTCTTGCAGTAAATAGTCCAGCTTAGCATGCATTAATTTACTAAGCATCTTTTTTTTTAACATGATGCAGTGAGATACTGAAATATAATCAAAACACACATACCACCGAGGATGCCTGCCAACCAAAGATGCACCCGTAAGGGAAAATGCTGTTTTCCGCGTCGATGTTTTGGCGTTGCAATCTCCTGTTACGTATTTTGTATTCATAAAATATTCATACTGCTAGAATTCAGATTTTTTTTTTTTTCCAAATTGTCCAACACTGTATCAGTTTTGTGGACGTCGGTTTCTGTGGTGACTAAAGAGCCCGAGTCATATGCATGCACAACTTTTCTCGTTGGGGGTCTCTTTTGATGCCCGTGCTGCATCGTACCGCACATATTGTGATGGAACACTCAGGTTTTTTTGACCCAAGTTCTATGCATTTTTGTGTTGGCATCTTCAGAAGTGCCGAGCACGGGGATCTTTAGAGGAGCACTCTATCAGACACAATTGGACGGGATTCAAAGTTGGTCTTTTCACGGTCTGACTTGGTATTTTCAGTTCAGTCTTTTGTGATCTTTAAGGTATTTATCGTTAGTTCTCTAAACCAATTAAACTTTAAAAAACATTTATTCTCGGTAAGACTACAAATTGTCTCTCCACTTGCTACTGAAATTGAATGAATTTTTTGCAAAATTTACGTAGTGTGAAGCTTCTCATTTCCTACAGCTGTTTGCGATCCCGTTTTCTTTGCGACTGCTCCAGGAACTGGAGGTCGGAGCGGCTGCAACGCTGAGAGCCGCAGGGCCGGCTTCTCAAGCCTTTACACAGCTCAACAACGACACAAAACCACAGCGGCTGTCTCCTCCAATTTCAGTAGTGTGTGCGCGTGTGTACGTACGTTCATGTGCGTGTGTCTGTGTGCTCGTTCACACCTGCTGCATCACGTGGGACATCCTTGGGTCACCCTTCCATGGATCTGTGTTGGAGACGGCACATCCAGATCATCGCATTTGGAAGAATGGTGCTTGGTCACAGCATTTCTTTTTTCCTGTGTGGCACAAGCGGAAAAACTGTCTTCAGGATAAAATTACCGTACCGAATTTAAAATACTTCAAGGAAAGCACAGAAGGATTGTTCTTCCCTCTGCTGGCCCCTCCCTGCTTCCAGCAGCTGGAGGTTTTGGGGCTTGTGGCCTGAAGGTGGGTGCGTATCATGGTGCTGAGGGGCCGGTGAACCTCTTGGACGCCAGTTTGGTTTACCCTCTTTGATCCCATTCGCACACTGACCACCACCCAACACTCAGAGGAGCAGCAGGGTTGTGTGAAGGAGGACTCGAGGGCACGTGCCAGCACCAAGCCTTGTGGGACTTTGCTCATCACCGTTCCTCCTAGATGGTGGTTTCCCCTCTCCAGATGTGCCCCCCAGTTGCTGCTGGCCTGCTGGGAAGGGTCCCACTGAACCCGTGTCTCCACAGAACCACAGAATTATCACAGAGTCATACAATCCCAGGTTGGAAGGCACTTCAAGGATCTTCTGGTCCAACCTTTCTTGGCAAAAGCACGGTCTAGACAAGATGGCCCAGCAGCCCATCCAGCTGAATCTTAGAGGCATCCAATGATGGGGAATCCCCCGCTTCCCTAGGGAGATTATTCCAGTGGATGATTGTTCTCACAGTGAAAAATTTTCCTCTTGTGTCCATTCGGAATCTCCCCAGGAGTAACTTGTACCCGTTACCCCTCATCTTTTCCATGTGACTCCTTGTAAAAAAGGGAGCCTCCATCTTCTCTGTAGCCACCCTTTAAATACTGGAACATGGTGGTAAGGTCTCCCCTGAGCCTCCTTTTCTCAAAGCTGAACAAACCTGGTTCTCTCAGCCTTTCCTCACATGCCAGGCTTCCCAGTCCTTGGATCATCTTGGTGGCCCTTCTCTGGACCCTCTCCGGCCTGCCCACATCTGTTTTGTATAGCGGGGACCAAAACTGAACACAGTGTTCCAGGTGGGGCCTGACAAGTGATGAGTAGAGTGGGACCAGGACCCCCAAGTCCCTGTCCACAGAGCTTCTCCCCAGCCAGGTAGATCCCAGCCTTTGCTGCACTTCTGGATCATGTTTTCCGTGGTGCAAGACCTTACACTTGTCCTTGTTGAACTTCATAAGGTTCTTGTTACCCCCACTCTTCCCGGCTGATCCAGGGCTTCCTGCTGGGTGGCTCTCCCTTCCCAGGTGTCCACTTCCACACTGGTATCATCAGCAAACTTCATCAGGGTACACTTGATCCCATCTTCCAGCTCACTTATGAAGATAAACAGCGTAGGCCCCAGTATCGATCCCTGGGGGACCCCACTTGTGACAGGGTTGCCAGTTTGAGAAGGAACTATTGACCACCACCGTAACGCATCAATTTCTCTGGGAGGAGGCTGCAGGGAACCGTGTTGAAAGCCTTGGAGAAATCCAGGCAGACAATGTCCACCGCTTGCCCCACATCAACCGAGCAGGTCACTTTGTTGTGGAAGACAATTGGGTTTCCTCAAGCACAATTTGATCTTGGTGAATCTGTGGTGGCTTTTCCCAATCATGTGCTTCATTTGACTTGTGGTCGCCCCCAGGAGGATTCACTCCATAACTTGCTGAGGGACTGAAGTAAGACTGATGGGTCTATAACTTCCTGGATCCTCCTTTAAACCCTTCTTTTAGAAAGACATTAGCCTTCTTCCAATCTTCTGGGATGTCCTCCAGTCTCCACAACTTCTCAAGGATTATGGAGAGTGGCCTCACAATGACGTCAGACGGCTTTCCTTCACACCCTCGGGTGGATTTTGTCAGGGCCCATCCATTGGCAGGGGACAAGCTCCTGTAACAGTTCACCCACCAACTTTTCCTTCACTGGCGGTGGGGTTGGGTTTGCATCAACCCGAAGTGTTATTTCCCAAGGCCCAAGTGCACACCAAGGTCGAAGTGCTAAGACCCTCTGCCTTTCCAGTGTTGGTGACTAGCTCAGCTCTCCTGTTTAACAGCGGGATGATATTTTCCTTCCGTTTCAGCTTGTTGTTTGTGTACCCAAAGAACCCTTTCTTGTAGTTTTTGACATCTCTGGCCAGTTTCAATTTGAGCTGAGCTTTTTTGCTTTTCTAATTGCATCTCTGCACGTCCTAGGCAACGCCCTTGTAGTTCTCAACAGGCATTTGTCCACTTTCCATCTCTGGAAGGCTTCTCTTTTGGTTTTGAGCCAGACTCGGAAGCTCAGAGTTTAAGCCAAGGGGTTGTCTTGCTCCTCCTACTTCCCTTACCTTCAAAGGGGATGTTCTTGTGCTTGCAGGGAGAGTGTTCTTGCTCTCGATGGCAGCGTCTTCACTGGGAACATCTTCAGGAGCCATTTCATGGCTGTTGGCATAGGGCTCATTAGCCCTGAGCCAAGCCCCAGAAGCTCTGGGACCTCTTGGGAGATGGCTGGGCAGGGCTGGTGGCTGCAGCAAGAGCCTGCATGGGGGGGGTCCCATGTGGCTCAGGGGCACGGGGCAGCCAGGATTCCTGGGTCTCCTGGCTCTGTGCCTGGCTGTGGGTCCTGGTGGGGGTTTTGTTTTGGAGCCATCTGGAACCGGCTCCGCCTGATGTGTGGCAGCCCCTGGTCTCTTCTCTCACGGGGCCACCCCTGCAGCCCCCCATCCAGCCCTCCCCAGGTGAAGCCCATACAACACGTCTGAGGCCTCACTGCTGGATGGACCTTGAGGCCATTGAAGCTGTGGCAGCCTTGCCTGTCCCAGGCTGCCATACTCGTATGTCCTGACCTCTGAAGGACTCACAACGTCTCTTCAGAGCTCGCCTCAAAGAGTGCCCTTTACGGTCTGCTGATTCTTTACCTATTGAATAGTTAGTTATTGCAGCTATTTAGACAGACGGGCATGTGCAATCACGGGCATTGAGGAGACTGACTGATAGTCCAGCTTACACCTCGGTGCTGTGGACAACCCCTGGTGACGCATGTGCCGGCCCCGAGGGTGATTGCAGCCGTGCCCACCTGCATCTCTTGCAGGTCAGGGTTGGCTGCCTGCAGGGACGCCACACGTCATCTTGTGGCAAGTGATACGCAGGCTGAATGGCACAGGTGATTTGCCAAAGGGGCGGGATGCTGTCCAGAGGGACCTGGGACACGCTCAAGAAGTCAGTGTGAACCTCAGGAGGCTCAACCAGGCGAGTGCAGGGTCCTACACCCGGGTCAGGGCAAGCCACGGTCTCAGCACAGGCTGGGGATGGAGGGATGGAGAGCAGCCCTGAGGAGAAGGGCTTGGGGGTGCCGGGGAGTGAAAAGCTGGCCATGAGCTGGCACCGTGCGCTGGTAGCCTGGAAAGCCCCCTGCATCCTGGGCTGCATCCCCAGCAGCGTGGGCAGACAGGGCGAGGGGGGGGATTCTGCCCCTCTGCTCCGCTCGGGGAGACTCCCCTGCAGGACACCAACATCAGAAGGACGCGGAGCTTTGGAGCGGGGCCAGAGGAGGGCCACGAAGATGATCAGAGGGCTGGAGCCCCTCTGCTAGAGGACAGCCTGGAGAAGAGAAGGCTCCAGGGAGACCTTATAGCGGCCTTCGAGTCCCTAAAGGGGGCCTACAGGAAGGATGGGGAGGGACTCTGGAGCAGGGAGGGGAGCCATGGGACGAGGGGGAATGGTTTTTAAACTGAAAGAGGGAAGATTTAGATGAGATGTGAGGAAGAAATTCTTTGCTGTGAGGGTGGTGAGCCCCCGGCCCAGGTTGCCCAGAGAAGCTGTGGCTGCCCCATCCCTGGAGGGGTTCAAGGCCAGGCTGGACGGGGCTTGGAGCAACCTGGGCTGGTGGGAGTCTCCCTGGGAGGAGAGAGGCTGGAAGCTTACACCTGGAAGTTGCGGGGGGATGTCAGCTGGTGTGCTAAAACCTTCTCTGCACACCCTCAACGGGAGAACGGCAGGTGGAGGACCTTCCCCCAAAAACTACCCCACAGCATCTTCTTCGTGTCCCACCACAGGACTCATGGGCACCACGCATCGTGACAAGCCCAGGGGGAGGGCAGAGGCAAGGGCAACAGCAGCAGGAACCCACAGGAAGGCACAGCCCACCCGGGCTCACGTCCTGGGAAGGGCCTCAGCCCCCACGGTGCAGGTAGAAACCCGTCGTGGTGAGTAAGGACCAGCACACCCACGGGACACCTTGAGGGACGCTGGGGAATGAACGTCTTGGCATCACGCAAGACGTTTTGCAGAGGATCCAAAGGAAGGATCCAGAGGATTTGGGGAAGAACAAGTAGGGAAAAATGGACCGAAAGGGCCCACCATGCCTGCTGGTTGGTCACACCCGTGCCCTAGGCGTCACCAGCACCGTCCATCCACCTGCTTATTGAACCCCTTCCTAACGAGTGCAGCACCCACAGCAGCCCATGGGGTCGGGGGGTCCGTGGGGTGGCAACTGGGGAGAGCGGAGCAAGGGAAACCACGTGGGAGGGGGCCAGAGGCTCCCGTGGGCTCCTGGATCTGGCCTGACACCCCTGTGGCAGCCCCCACCCGCGTGTGGGTGGGCGAAGGTCGGGTATTACCAGGTCACGATGTGGGGGTCGCTGTGCCCTGTGACCCCCCCATATCGTGGGGGGATCACTGTGCCAACCCCACCCCCTCAGACCCACGGTCCCCTGATCCTCTGGGCTGTGTCGCTGTGACATCGCTGTGACGTCGCTCATCCCAGTACCCGACCACTGGCGACCTCACAGCTCCCGACATCCCCGGGGCTACCACAGGGCTGCCCCCGCTTGCCCTCATGGCTGATGTCACAGAAACCACCACCCCCCAGCAGAAGTGGGTAGTCCCTGCTTCTGCAGCCACGCTTCCAAGCCCCCCCTGCCACCTGACGCGTCACCGCCCCCGGCCCTGACATCACCGTGACATCACGTGGACACCACCGCTGCCAACCAGTCCCTTTATTGGGCTGCTCCGGACGGTCCTAGGGGGTGTGGGGGGTGGCAGCCCGGAGGCCTGGGTGCTCAGAGGGTGGGGCCCTGGGGGGCGGAACTCTCCAAAGGCGGGGCCAGCCCCAGCAGCCCCCGGGCAGTGGTGAAGAGGTTGAGGGGGGCGTTGCCGTCGGTGATGAGGGTGGACTGCAGCCCCAGGCCCTGCAGCAGCTTCACCTTGGGGGGAGAACGACACACACCTCCCGTCAGGCCATGCCCCCCAAACCCTGCCCAGGGAGACTCCGCCCCCCAGGAAGTGCCACGCCCAGCAAAGCCCCTCCCACCCTGCAGACATTCCCCCTCCCCACGCCCCCCACCCTCACCTGGAGCTCGGGCCCGGCCCGGGCGATGTCTCGGATGGTTTCGGGCCCCAGGGCGGCCACCACCTCCCGCACCCGCGAGGCCTCCACGTCCGCCAGTGCCTGGGCCCGTGCCGCCTCCGCCTCCCCCCGCGCCCGCTGTGCCCGCACCTCCTGCGCCTGCAGCCGCTCCTGCCGCGACAGCTCCGCCTCCTGGGGGCGGGGAAACATCAGGACATGCCCCACAGCCCCACAGCTCCACCCCATTGGGCAGGGACCCGTGGGGACACGCCCCCATCCGAGGCTCCATCCTATTGGGCAGGGACACCACAGGGACATGCCTCCCCAAACCGAGGCTCTGCCTCCTGGGGGTGGGGACACTGTCAGGACACGCCCCCACCCACACAGCTCCACCCCCATTGGGTGGGGATACCACAGGGACATGCCCCGCCCCACAGCTCTGCCCCCCCTGGGGGCGTGGCCAGCACAGGACACCTCCCTGGGCAGGTCCCCCCCACCCCACCCCCCCCGCACCGTCTCGATGGCGATGGCCTCCGCCTTCAGCTTGGCCTGCTGAATGGCCGCCTCCCCCTCGATGCGGGCAGCCTCCGCCCGGGCCTGCGCCTCCGCCCGCGCCGCCCCCGCGCTCTCCACCGCCGCGCTGGGGAGAAGGAGGAGAGAGGGAAGGGCAGTCACAACCCCGGCCCACCGCAGAACCTGCCCCGCACACCGTTGCCCGCCAGGACGATGGCTGACCTGAGGGCCTCCAGCTCCAGCAGCTCCCTGCGCGCCCGCTCGGCCTCCGCCTGGTCCAACAGGCGCTGTCGCTCCAGGCGTCCCCGGGCCTCCTGCGCCAGCCGCTCCGCCTCGTGCCTGGGGACAGGGAGCGAGGGGTCAGGGGGTGCGGGGGACACGGGGGACGTGGTGGGGAAGCTGGTCGGGTGGAGGACATGGGGGGTGTAGGGGGACGTGGCTGGTATGGGGGACATAGGTATAGGGGACATTTAGGGACATGGGGGGGCACATGTAGGGACACAAGCGATATGGTAATATGGGGAGAGCATGGGAGGAGACGGGGGGGCTTAAGGGGCATGGAGGGGACACTTGGGGATGCAAAGGACACCGAGACCTGGTAGTGGCCTCCTGGGAGTTAGTGCTGATGATATCCAGCTGGAAGGTGGGATGGAGGGACACAGGGGGACGGAGGAGGAACCTGGTGGGACATGAGGTGACCTGGGGGGGAATGAGGTGACATGGGGGGACATGGGGACCTGGCTGCGGCCTCCTGGGAGTTGGTGGCGATCTCGATGGCCAGCTGGACACTGCGCTGCAGGGCATCGCGGGTGCGCTGGTCCACGGGCTCCACGCTCTGGATGTCGACACTTGTCACCACCAGCCCGTTGGGGCAAAACGGAGCTGCTCCCTCAGCCGCCCGCCCTCATCGAAGCCAAACACGGCTGAGCAGATGAGACGATTGGAGTTCTGGGGACAGCAGAGACATGTGAGACACCTGGGGACATCGGGGTCCTGATGGACCTGGGGGCCGTTGAGTCCGGGGGACATTGAGGAGGACGTTGTCCTGGGGACATTGAGGAGGTTGGGATACTGGGGACATGGGGGATATCAGGGACATGTGGGGCTTCCTCAAAGCCAAAGGCGGCTGAGCAGATGAACCAAATAAAGTTCTTGGGACATCAGGGTTATGCAAGATGCTTGGGGACACCAAGGGACATTACGGATGTTGGGGCACTGGGGACATGGGGAGATATTGGGAACACATGGGGCTTTCTCAAAGCCCAGCATGGCTGAGCAGATCAACCTCCTTGAGTTCTTGGGAGATGAGGGATACGCAAGACTCTTGGGGACATCGGGGGGACATCAGGGACCCAGGGAGAACCAGGGTGACACGGAGGGGGGCATGAGGACATGGGTGAGGCAGGTGGAAGGGGGGGTTGTGCTCAAGGGAGGGGCCGCGTTGGGGGGGCGACGAGGAGACCTTGTGGAAGTCGTCGAAGGTGACGGCCGCCACGGCGCCACGCACGCGGGAGGCCAGGGACTTGCAGGCGTCGCCACGAAGTCGGGGACGCTGAAGAGGCGCCCCAGCTCCTTGGGGTCCTTGGGCACCTCGAAGTGCCTGTGGGGGAGGAAGGAGGACCCCCCCTCAGGCCCCGCCCACCCCAGGCCTTGCCCACCCTGGCCCCGCCCACTGCCATAACCCTGCCCATCCCGGGGCCACACCCAACCCAAGGCCATTCGTCACCTGCCTCTGCCTGGCTGCCGACCACGCCCTCTCCCTAGATGCCCCACCCACGCTGTCTGACCATGCCTGCACCTAGCCTGCACTGAGACCATAGCCCCGCCCACATGTCTGACCACACCTCAATAGGCAGGCCACACCCTGTCTAGCCCTGCCCACACTGTCTGACCACGCCCCCAATGCCCAGGCCACACCCCCTTGCATAGCCCCACCCACAGAGACCATGCCCCCAATGCCAAAGCCACACCCTCTTCCCTAGCCCTGCCCACAATGTCTGACCACGCCCCAAGACCCAGGCCACACCCCCAGCTTGACAATGTCCCCACGGCCCTGGTCCTGCCCCGCCCCAAATCTGTCCCCACCCCTCACACTAGCCTGCCCTCCCACCCCAAGCCCGCCCCTGAGCCCCGCCCACCAGTTGTAGGCCAGCTGGAGCTGGAGGCGGCGTGGTCAGCCGTCTCGATGGTGACGATGTCGGCGCAGAAGTCGGGCCCCAGGCGGAGGCAGAGGCTGCGGCGGGCGTGGGGACGCTTGGGGCGCCCCGCTGAGAGGGACAGGACCGTCAGCTGCTCCCCGGGGCCCAGCACCACCAGCTCGGGGCCCAGCACCACCCTGTGACAGGACGAGAGCGCGTCAAGGGCACGGCTGACACGCCGGGTGCATCGCCCTGCACAGGAGGGGACCACGAGGAGGCCAAGGACAAGCACGCTGGGCCAGCACCGTCACCTGCTCCGCAGTGGCCCTGAGCCACCCTGCTGGGCCAAGAACATGCTGTGACGTGTGGGTGCCCCACACCACCTTGTGACGTACCAACACACACGTGCCAAGGACGAAGCTCACAAGACAAAGACAGGCCAAGGACGTATCGCAGAAGCACAGTATGGGTGAGGTGGGGACGGACCTCTGAAGACCATCTTGTCCAAAGCCCTGCTCAAGCAGGGACACCTAGAGCTGGTTGCCCAGGACCACATCTAGTCAGGGTTGCAAATATCTCCAAGGATGAAGATTCCACCACTTCCCTCGACAACCTGCGCCGGTGCTCGGTCCCCCTCACAGTGAAAGTGCCTCCTGATGTTCAGAAGGGAACCTCCAGTTTGTGCCCGTTGCCTCTGTCCTATCACTGTCCTCTCTGCACCCAACCGTCAGGTAATTTATATACATCGATAAGATCCCCCGGAGCCTTCTCTTCTCCAGGCTGAGCAGTCCCAGCTCTCTCAGCCTTTCCTTGTAGAAGAGATGCTCCAGTCCCTTCACCATCTTTGCGGGCTTTCCTTGGTGTGTCCGTGTCCTGTCTTGTACTGGGGAGCCCAGCACTGGACACAGCACTCCAGGTGGGGCCTCACCATGGCTGAGGGGAAGGACGCGGTCCCCCACCTCCTGGGAACACCCCTAACGCAAGCCCAGGACACCATTCGCCCACCTTCGCCACCAGCTTGGTGTCCATCAGGACCCCAGGTCCTTTCCTCCAAGCTGCTTTCCAGCCGTTCAGCCCCCAGCATACACCGGTGCATGGGGTTGTCCCCTCCCCAGGGGCAGGACTTCGCACTTCCACTTGTTGGTCTTCATGAGGTTCCTGTCAGCCCGTTTCTCCAGCCTGTTGAGGTCCCTCAGGATGGCTGCCTGACTCTGGTGTCTCAGGTGCCCTCTGCCCCATCATCCAGCTCAGTAACGAAGATGTTAAACAGGAACGGACGCAGTATTCACCCCTGGGGTACACCACTAGCTACTGTCCTCCAACTAGAGCTCGTGCCACTGACCACCACGTTCTGGGCCTGGCCATTCAGCCAGTTTTCAGTCCCCCTTGCTGCTCATCCAGCCCAAACTTCATCAGCTTCTCTATGAAGGTCTTGTGGGAGACAGTGTTGAAGGACTTCCTGAAGTCCGAGTAGACAATAGCCACCGCTCTCCCTTCATCTACAAACCCAGGCATTTCATCAGAGACGTTCATCAGGTTGCTCAAACATGACTTGCCCTTGGTGAATTCACGCTGACAGGTCCTGATGATCTTGTCCTTCACATGCCTGGAAATGGTTTCTATGATGAGCTGCTCCATCACCTTCCCAGGGATCAAGGCGAGGCTGAGAGCGGCCTGTAGTTCCCTGGGTCCTCCTTCTTGCCCTTCTGGAAGATGAGGGTGACCTTTCCCATCTTCAGACACTTGTCCCAGTTGCCATGACTGATCAAAGATTATCGAGTGTCCTCTTAATGACATCAGCCAGCTCCTTCAGCACTCGTAGTTGCGTCCCATTAGGGCTCATGGACCTATACATTTGTTTAAGTATTCTTTGACCTGAACCTCTTCTACCAAGGGTACATCTTCTTTGCTCCAGACTCTTCCCCTGGTCTCTGGAGCTTGGGATCCCCAGTGTGACTTTTACTGAAGCCAAGGATATACTGTGACACAAGAGTCCCTGCACTGTCACTTGTTTCCCAGGGCCCTACACGACCAACTCTATACCCAGCACCACTCTGCAACATGCCAAAAACACATGAAGGACATGGGTCACATGCCAAGGACGCACCAGTCCCCACACTGTCAGCTGCTCCCCGGGGCCCAGCCCCGCCAGTGCTGGTCCCAGCATCAGCCGGCCACAGACATGCCAAAGACACTGGTCACACGCCAAGGACACACCATGGCACAGAGGTCACAGCAACATCACCTGCACCCTGGTGCCCAGCACCCTCCTCTGTGTCCCCTCCATCCCCACATCCTCCTCCCACGCCCCCCGTACATCCACTGTGCCCTCCATGCCCTGCCACGTCCCTCCTCCCCCGCGCCCAGAACCACGGCTGCTCACCGTGCCCGCCGCTCCCGGTAGTCGTAGACCTGCACAGCGGCGTTGTGGGGCACCTGGTAGGTGATGGCGCGGGTGCAGTCACGTTGGGGGACCCCAGCGTCTGGGCTGAAGGAAGACTGGGCCCCGATGTCTGTGCCGCGGATGTCTCCACGGGCTGCGGCCAGCAGCGCCTCCACCCCGGGTGGCAGCTCCTTCTCCCACAGCTCCTCGGACTCCGTCAGCATGTAGGTCTGGCCCGTCACCACCCGTACCTGCAGCCAGAGCCACCTCAGGGTGCTGCCGGGCTTGGGGGCACTGGAAAGGGGTGTCTGGGTGGCTTGGGGGGCAACAGGAGCACTTGGATGGGGTTCAGGAGTACCGGGAAGGGGTGTGGGGGATACTTGGAGGGGTTATGGAGGGTGTGTGGAGGCACTGGGAGAGGGTATAAGGGATACCAGGAGCACTGGGATGTGGTGGAGGGGTACTGGGGGCACACTGGGATGGGGTTTGGAGGCACTGGGAGCAGGTATATGCGGTACTGGGAGGACTGGGATGAAGGGGGGGGGCATCCTGGGGGCACTGAGAAGGAGGCTGGGAGACTGGGACACTGGGACTGTGTTTGGAGGCACTGGGATGGCATACATGGAATACTGGGAGTGGTGGGAGGCAGCGAGTGGATACTGGGATGGGGTATACAGTTACTGAGAGCACTGGGATGGGGAGCACTGGCGGGGATGTGGAAATACTGGCAGGGGAACTGGGGGCATGGGGAAGGGCAATGGGGGCTACGGGGGGTTGCACAGTTATGGTGGGCTGTAGGGGTTATGGGGAGTTATGGGGCACCATGGGGGACTATGTGGCTTACGGGAAGCTACAAGGGGCTACAGTGGGGGTTTGGCAGCTCTATGGGTTAGGGGGGAGCTCCCGGGGTCTATGGGGGGCTGTGAAGAAGCCGTAGGGGAGTTGTGGAGGATGATGGGGGGCTACAAGGAAGCTATAGGTGGTCTATAGAGAGCTGCAGAGGACCGTGGGGAGCTCCACGGGTCTCTGGGGAGCTCTAGGGAACCGCGGGGGAGCTGCAGGGAGCAGGAACAGGGCTACAGGGAGCCACCAAGGTGGCTGTAAAGGCGCTACAGGAAGCCACAAAGGCCAGCGGGGGGCTATAGGGGGCTACAAGGGGCTACAAGGAGCTGCAGGGGAGCTACAGGGAGCCGGGGTGGGCACATTGCCAGTGCGGATGTCGCGCACGTAGATGCCCTCGTTGTCAGCAAGGGCCACGGCCCGGCGGCGCTCCAGCACGGTCACCTCGGCTGGTGGCACGTACTCGAGGGGCCCCCGGGCCAGCCAGCGGTCACCTGCCCGCCGTGTCACCTCCTTCCCCTCCTGAGAACGCAGGGATAGCATCAGTGACCAGCCCGGCGATGCAGCGACCCGGCCACCCCCTGGATGGGGACACGGGGACGCAGACATTCCCCCATGGCCCTCTGCCACCCACTGGCCTGAAGACATGGTGACAGGGACACCCTCCCTGTGCGGGAGGGACTCCCCCCGTGGCCCTCTGCTACCCACCTGGCTTGGGGACACAGGGATGAGGACAGGAGTCCCCACAGGTGTCCTCTGGGGCCTCCATAACCCTCCAGGAGTCTTTCATGTACCCCAACTGTCCCCAGGTGCCCTAACTGTCCCCATTGACCCCCAACCACTCCTGGGTCCCATCCCCCTCCCATCGTCCCCGTTGTCCCTGAACCACTTCTGGTTGCCCAGTCATCCCAGGCTCATTGGGACCTCCCCCCCTAGTTTCTCCCAGGGAAACCTGAAACCCCAGGTGTCCCCTGGCCACCTCATTGGTGTCCTTGATGGTCTGCAGTGCCTGGAGCAGCAGCCCCTCATCCTCAGAGAGCACGTAGACGTCCTGGATACCAGCCTGGAGCCGTTCGCCCGGCTGCAGAAAGAAGGACTTCTCCCCCTGGGGACACAGGGACATGTCACCAGCAGGACAGAGATGTGGCAAACCCATGGGGACATGGGAACACAGTTGGAACACGAAGTAAGAGCATGGGCACATGGTGGCACAGGGGAGAAGGACATCAGGTCATGGCAGGACACAGGGCGGGGACACGAGTGCATTACAGTCCCTCAGGGATGTCTTAGGGCCCCTGTGGGCCACCTTCAAGACCTTTGGGGGTACGTCAGGGCCAGCTTCTTCTGGTTCCTGGTGTCCACCCATGGGTTTCCTATGGAAGCTTAGGGTCCCTCATCAAGACATCAGGGCTCACAGAGGTGTTTTGGGGTACCTTGAGACCACCTTTGCGACCTTTGAGAATGCATTTGCGTACATCAGGGCCACCTGTGGTCACTGGGGCCCTCAAGGGTACGTTAGGATCCCTCAGGGATGCCCTAGGAACTTTTAGGGACACCTCAAGGGTACATTGGAGTCCCCTGGAGCCACCGTTGAGACTTTTGAGGACACCTATGCATAGAGAAGGTTCCATCAGAGCCACCCAGGTGTCCCTTAGGGCCACTCTCAGGTCCTGGGAGCCACATTTGGGTACCTCAGGGCACCTTAGGGTCCCCCGGTGACACAGTAGTGGTACATCGTCTATCCTAAGGTACCTCAGGAACCACCTTTGATACCTATGGGACCCTACATTAGGGCCCTTGGGACCAGCTACAGGTCCCCAGGGGCCACCCTTGGGTGCCCACCTTGACAACAAGCTGCTGGCCCAGCTGGGGATGGCCCATTGGGCCCCCACGGGGTCAGAGCACCACGCAGTACTGCCGGGGGCCCGCGTTGTCACCGCCACCTCCGCCACCACCTCCTCGAACACCTCCGGGATGTAGGCCTCGCTCTCCGCCTGGGTCACCAGCCACTCCTCGCCCGTGCGCCGCACCCGACCCTCCTCATCCTCAAAGGTCCGCGTTTGCCCGCAGGTGCAGGGCTTTCTGCAGGGAGGGGACACAGGGGGAGATGGTGGGTGATGGGACACCCAAAGGTGGCCCAACTGCCCTTGTCACCCATAGGCGCAGGGAGACGGGGTGATGGGACCCCCAAACCTACAACTGAGGGACCTCATCGCCTGTGCAGGCAGGGGGACAGGATGGGGTGGGTGGAGGGAGCACAACCCCCTGGAGGGTCCTTGTCACCCATGAGTGCAGCAGAACTCGTATGCCGTCCTGGGGCGTCCTTATCACCCGCGGGTGCAGGGGGCACAGGACCCCCAAAACCTATCCCAGGGGGTCTTCATCACCCATGGGTGCAGCAGCAAAGGGGTCATGGTGGGCTGCAGGGGGACTGGAGGCTTTTCATCATCCACTGAGGCAGGAGGAACAGGGGACACCATGGGTGAAGGGGATGGGACCTCCTGGAGAAACCTCATCACTCATGGGCACAGGGGCCACGGGAAACACAGTGGCTTGGAGAGATCCGCAGGTCCCACTGGAGGGTCCTTGACACCCATGGGCGCAAGGGGTCAGGGTCACGGTGGATCAGGGGATGATGGGACCCTTTCACCCATCCTGGAGGGCTCCTGTCACCCACGGGTGCACGGGACCCCCAAACCCAGCCCAGAGGGACCTCATCACCCGTGGGCACCCAGGAGGCGAGGGTTAGGATGCCCAGTACCTTGTCGGTGAGGATGTAGGCGTCCACAACATCCACTACCTCCTCGTAGACACCGGGCAGGTAGGCACCCACCTGCTTCACCAGCCACTCCTCACCTGGGAGCAGGGAGATGGATGCTGGGGGAGCTGAGGGACACTGGGGGCTTGGGGCGGCAGGGAACCGGGAATCCCAGGGGTGCTGGGGTGGGATGTGGGTCATGAGGGTGCTGGGGAAACAGGCAGCATGGGCTGCCAGGAGGTCCTAGGGATGCTGAGGGTCCTATGGATCTCAAGTGTCCTTAGAGGCGCTGGGGGGCAAGGGGTCCTACGGGTGGGATGGCAGCCCTCAGGGTGCTGGGGGGTCCGAAGAGTTGGATGGGAGGATGCTAAGGGTGCTGGGGACCTGGAGGTTCTGGTGGTTCTGAGAGTCCTATGGGTGCTGGGGTATAAGATGGGGTCCCAGGGGCACTGCAGGGCCGGATGGGGTTTATGGGGGGTGGAATGGGTGAGCTGGGGATCCAGGGATGTGGGGCGGGTCCCATAGGGATCCTGGGGGTGCTGTGGGGTGGGATGGAGGCTTATGGGGGGGGTGGATGGGAGGCACTGGGGATCCCAGGGATGCTGTGGGGTGGGAGGAGGTTGGGAATGTTGGGGATCCCAGGAGCACTGAGGGATGGGACAGGGCTCCTGGGAACGCTGTGGGGTAGGAAGGGGGTGCTGGGGTCCCAGGAGATGGGATGGGGGTGCTGGAAGCCCCAGGGGTGCTGCCAGATGACGTGGAGCTCCCGTGGGTGATGGAGGGTGACAGAGGGGTACGAGAGGTGTTGGAGGGTGAGAAAAGGGTCCCAGGGGTATGGGGTGGGGTGTCCCAGGGTATGCCAGAGATGCCTTCAGGCAACAGAGGGGTGCCATGGGTGCCCAGGAGTAGCACCAATGGTACACGGCGATATCATGCCAGCTGACACCAAGGCCACCGAGCAAGGGCTGAACCCAGGAGGCCACCGGGCTGTCACCGGGTGCTACCTGTGACGCGGCGGGTGCCATTGCGGTCGAGGCACTCCTTGCGTGCTCGCAGGCGGATGGCCTGGTTGTGCCCAATGACAGTGGCCTGCAGAGTCTCAGCCACCTCCACCTCCTTGCGGGGAATGTAGGTATCTGTGGGAAGGTGGCACCATCAGCCCATGGGTCCCCCAGGGTGTCCCCAAAAGGGAGTATCCCCCTGTGCTCACTGGGACCCTCGAAGAGCCACTCATCTCCTGCCAAGAACTTCTTCCCGTCCTCGTCCGTGAAGTCAAGCAGGGCCCGCAGGCGCAGGGCAGTGTCAGCCAGCACCATCTGCAGCGGGGTGATGTCCTGGGGACACACGGACACGGGGTTGAGGGAGAATCCCCTGGGGACACAGGTGTCACAGCAGAGGTGTGGCAGACATGGGGACAAAGGGTGCGTGGGGCACTTCGGAAGATGCCCTGGGGACAGTCTGAGGACACAGGTGGCACGGTGGGAGACATGGGGGCCACGGGGGAGTCACAGCAGGGGACGTGGGGATGCATCTGGGGGGTCATCATGCGGGATGTGGGGACATGGGGGTCATGACAGGGTTGCGAGGGTAAGGGGGCACAGGGGTGACAGTGGGGGACACGGGGGGGGTGAAACCCTGGGGACTGGGAGACAGGTTTTTCGGGGATATGGGGGACAGCCTGGGGATGGAGAAACAGAGAACGCTTCAGGGACAACCTGGGGAGAGGTACACGAGTTCAGAGCAGGGAGAGGGATGAGATGCTGGGGGCTATAGGGGACCATGGCGGGGGGGGGGGCTATAGGAGCAATGTGGGGGCCATGAGGCAACTATAGGAGCTATGGGGGGGGCATCGGGAGGTATATGGACTATAGGAGCTGTGAAAGACGACAGACAGACTAGGGAGATCCGGGGGCTATGGGGGGCCATGGAA
The DNA here is from genome assembly GCA_009819605.1 of Sterna hirundo. NCBI lineage: Eukaryota > Metazoa > Chordata > Aves > Charadriiformes > Laridae > Sterna > Sterna hirundo. The sequence goes on along the minus strand of WNMW01000092.1, from coordinate 144,829 downwards.
GGCTACAGTGGTGAGTTACAGCGAGGTTATGGAGCCTATGGGGGACCATGGAGGGGCTACAGAAGCTGTGGGGAGCCCCTGAGGCTGCTATAGGGGCTCCAGGTACCTGCTTGATCTCCTCGCCGGGGTACAGGGGGAAGGGCTCCTGGGCCAGGCGGATATCGAGGTCAGCGTGCCGCAGACGGGCCTGCCCCGCTCCGTCGAGCACCACGGCCCCCGTGGGGCCCCGCACCACGGGGTTGAGCACCACGCAGTAGTGCCGGGGGGGCACCATCACCATGCGCCTGGGGGCGAACACCACCCTGCCGGCAGCCCCCCGTTGGTCCCCTCAGCCCTATAGAGCCCCCAGGGCCCTACAGAGCCCACCAGCCCCTCGACCCCCCAAAGCCCTATAAAGCTCTATAGAGCCCAAGTCCCCCAGTCCTATAGAGCCCCACAGCCCCCCTGTGGCCCTCTACAGCATGATGGATTCCCCATGACCCTATAGAGCCCCTACGGCCCTACAGAGCCCCAAACACCGCCCACAGCCCTATACAACCCCAATGCTCTCCAGGGGACCATAGGGTCCCCATAGCCCTGAAGAGCCCCCAGCATCCCCCACAGCCCTAAAGGGCGCCAACGGTCTTACGGATCCCCTCAAGCCCTTCATGACCCTACAGAGCGCCCCAAACCTCCCCCACAGCCCTACAGAGACCCCACATGCCTATAAGTCTAGACTGCCCCATAGCCATAGAAATCCACCCCCTGCCCCGTAGTACCCACGTCTTGTGGTCCTACCAGACACAGGGGTAGGACCCATCAGCCCACAGATCCCCACCTGGCCCACAGCATCCACTCTTTGTGGTCCTGCCAGAGGTGGGAACTGGACCCCCCAACTCATAGGTGCCCCCCTGCCCCATAGCACCCACCTCTCGTGATCCTGCCTGATGTAGGTGTGGGGCCCAACCTCCACACGGGTGACATTGCTGTTGAGGTCCAGCACATGGACATAGTGGTAGGGGGGTATGCGGATCACAGGGTCCTCCATGGGGCAGCAGACTTCACTGTGGGGCAGGAGACCTTCCCGGGGTGTAGATGAGCTTGCTGTGGGACAGAACAGCTTGTTGTGGCTCACAGACTTTGCCACAGGGTGGAAAAGCCTGCCGTGGGGCTGACAGAAGTAGCCGTGGGGCGGATGAGCTCATCAGGCGGGGGAGGGGGAAGGACAGAAGACATTGCCATGGGGCTTATGGTGGGGTGGGAGACCTCGCCACAGGGTGGAAAAGCTTTCTGTGGGGCAGTGCAGGTCGCTGTGGGGCAGAAGACCTCGCTGTGGGGCTCGTGGTGGGGTGGGAGACCTTGCCACAGGAGGAGAAGCTTGCCGTGGGGCAGATGAGGCTGCTGCGGGGCAGATGGGGATGCTCGGGTGGGGCAGGAGACCTCACCATAGGGCTCACGGGGGGGGCAGGAGGCTTTGGCACGGGGTGGGAAAAGCTTGCCGTGGGGGTGAGAACCTCGCCATGGGGCAGAGGGAGCCCCCCCCAGGGTGGGATGCCCAGGGTCCCTGCCGTGGGGTGGGGAAGTTTGCTGTGGGGCAGGAGAGTCGCCGTGGGGCTTGGGGGAAATGGAGGCGGGGGGGTGAAGGAGACCTCACCGTGGGGCAGGAGATCACCTCGCCGCGGGGCAGGACACTTCCCTGTGGGGCAGGACACCTCCGCGCAGGCGAGGAGAGCACGGAAGAGCCTTCGCCCGGGCCCAGCCCCGCCCGGCCCATCGGGGCCCGCCCCACAGGCCCGGATTCACACCCCACACGGCGCCCCCGGGCAAGATCTACCCTCCCCGGGAGGATCTACCCCACCCAGGGCATCAACCTATCCCCCCCCCCCCCCCCCCCCAGGGCTGTATTTGCCCCGGCCCGGGCTGCATTCACCCCTCCCTGGGGCACGGTTCGCCCCCGCCCGGCGCCGGGATTTTCCCAGCGGCGCCGGGCGAGGCGGGCGCGGGCGCGGCCACGGGGTGCGGCGGGGGCGGGCGGGGACAGAGGGGTCAGCGCCGCTCGCGGCCCCGGCCCCGGCCCCGGCCCTGACTCCGACCCCGATGCCGGTCCCAGTCCCGGCTCCAGCGGGGACCCGCCGGGCGCAGACCCGGCCCCACAGACCCGGCCCTGGCCCTGTTGCACGGCAACCGGCGCCACCATCTTGCCCGCCCGCAGTACGCGTGCGCTTTCCCTCCCGCCCCCGCTGGGGACAGGCCCGGGGAGGGGAGTTGGGGGGGGGACAGGTCCGGGAAGGGGGGTCTGAGGGGACGGGAGAAGAGTTTGGGGGGGGACACGCCAGGGAGGAGGGTTGTGGGGGACAGGTCCGGGAAGGGGGGTCTGAGGGGACGGGAGAAGAGTTTGGGGTGGGGGGGGGACAGGCCCGAGGAGGAGGGTTGGGGGGCGACAGGCCCGGGGAGGGGGGTCTGAGGGGACGGGAGAAGAGTTTGGGGGGGGGGGGACAGGCCCGAGGAGGAGGGTTGGGGGCGACAGGCCCGGGGAGGGGGGGTCTGAGGGGACGGGAGAAGAGTTTGGGGGGGGGGACACGCCAGGGAGGAGGGTTTGGGGGGGGACAGGTCCGGGAAGGGGGGTCTGAGGGGACGGGAGAAGAGTTTGGGGGGGGGGGGACAGGCCCGAGGAGGAGGGTTGGGGGGCGACAGGCCCGGGGAGGGGGGTCTGAGGGGACAGGAGAAGAGTTTGGGGGGGGGGGACAGGCCCGGGGAGGGGGTCTGAGGGGGCAGGACGATGAAGGGAGTGAGCTCTGGGGGGACAGGCCTTGGGGAAAAAGGGGACACAGGTCCCCCCGGATGAATCCAAGCGGGGGTGCGTTCCCGGCCCCCCCGGGTGATCTCTGATCCCTGCACCCCTCTCACCCGCAGGTCCTGCCCAGCGCCTCGATGGCACAGCCTGCAGCACCCAGGGCCACTGCCATCGCCCCTGGCCCCGGCTTCATGTGTCTGTTGTGCCAGGACCTCGGTGCGGCCCCCGCTGCTGCGTCTCCTGGTGGGCTTTGAGAGGGGGACACAGTGGGGATGATTAAGGGGATGGGACCGGGGGGGCAGGTGGGGGACATTAGGCAATGGGTAAGGGGAGGTGGGGAGCCCTTGGGACAAGGGAGGGGACATGGAGAGCTGTGGTGGGGATGTGGGGACCAGGAGGGGACAAGGTGAAGGTGGTGGTATGGGGATGTGAGTGGCCCCAGGGTGATGTGCGGCTCAGCAGGAGATGTGGGCACGGGGGGCATGATTTGGAGTCTGGGGCGCATGGGGCACTGGGAATGCTTGGGGGGGTGGTGGTAGGGAAAACTGCTGGGGGATACTGGGGGTGATGGTGGGGAGGGGTGAGGGGATGTGGGGTGCACTGGGCACAGGGGAAGTGACATGAAGATTGGCTGGGGGGACATGGAAACCGGTGAAGGACAGAGAGGGCATGACATGGGGATAGGGGCTGAGGATGGTGGGACCCAGGATCAGGGGAGAATGTGGGGGGACAGTGGGGGATGAGATGGGGACCCGGGGGTCAGAGCTCCTCTCTGACACAGCACCCCACCCCCCAGGTTACACTGCCACCAGTGCCACCCTGGAGCCTGGGCAGGGTCCAATAGGTGTGGGGGGTAGCAGGGGCCCCTGGCGTGTCCTCCGGGTGACAGATCCCCACCCCAACACCCCCAAGGTGGGGGATGTCCCAGTGTTCAGGGTGTTCCCAGGTAACAGATGCCACCCTTCTCTCTGCAGGCTAACCTGCCCAGCACCCTAGGGACACTGCTGTCACATCCCGCCCCCTCCCAGGCCCAAGGCTGCCTGTCACTGGTGGCACCAGCCTTCTCCTGTTCCTGCCTGAACATCTGTGTCCCTGGGACAGGGGGAAGCAGGGCACCCCCAGGCAACTGGGACCCTTGGAGGCCTGGGTCCTCCAGACGTGGGTGGAGGGTCTTGCAGGGATGGGTTCCCTGCACTCCTGGGTCCCCCAGACACAAGCCGAGAGGGTTTGGAGGGCAGGGGGCAGCTGGACACCTGGGTCCCTCAGAAACTGAGGGGTTCATGTAGGAGGTGGAGCGTGGGTGACTGGATCCCTCAGTCACCTGGGTAAATTGGACGTGAGCCACAGGATCATTTAGGTTGGAAAGGTTTTCTTGAGATCATGTGGTCCTGCCTCCTGCTCAAGCAGGGCCACCTAGAGCTGGTTGCCCAGAACTGTGTCTAGGTAGCTTTTGATCATCGCCATGGACAGGGGCTCCTCAGCTTCCTTGGGCAACCTGTGCCAGTGCTCACAGTGAAAGTGCCTCCTGATGTTCAGAGGGAACCTCCAGTTTGTGCCCGTTGCCTCTGGTCCTGTCACTGTCCTCTCTGCACCCAACCATCAGGTATTTATATACATTGATAAGATCCCCCGGAACCTTCTCTTCTCCAGGCTGAGCAGTCCCAGCTCTCTCAGCCTTTCCTTGTAGAAGAGATGCTCCAGTCCTTTCACCATCTTTGCGGGCTTTCCTTGGTGTGTCCTGGAGGAAACCTGACGAAAGCATGCCACGGTTTGAAGGAGACCACATTAGTGAGGACTCCCACTCTGACATTTCATCAGAGAAAGGTGATAGAAGTTTAGAAATTACTGCTAGAGAACAATGGGAAAACCCTTTCCTAGAAGGGGAAAGGGTACTAGGCTAAGAGTTAACAAAGCTCATGGACGGAGCTTTAAGCCGGAAGTTAAGGGGGAAGGGGATAAAACCAAGCCCGCTGGTAATGAACCTGAGTGTCAAGGGCCAAAGATGGGGGTGAAATCAGTAGCCCAGGTCAAGTGCATCTACGCTAATGCACATAGCATGGGCAACAAACAGGATGAGCTAGAAGCCATTGTGTGTCAGGACAACTACGACATAGTCGCCATCACGGAAATGTGGTGGGATGATGGTCATGACTGGAGTGCTGCAATGAGTGGCTATAAGCTCTTCAGAAGGAATAGGCAAGGAAGGAGGGGGGGGGTGTGGCTCTGTACATTAGGGAGCTGTTTGACTATAGAGATAGACTCCAGTGAGGAAGAAGTTGAGTGTTTATGGGTAAGGGTGAAAGGGAAGGCTGGCAGAGGTGATTTTGTGCTGGGAGTCTGCTCTAGACCACCCAACCAGGAGGAGCAGGTTGACGAGGTATTCTATAAGCGGCTGGCTGCAGTCTCACAAACGCCAGCCCTTGTTCTAGTTGGGGACTTCAACTTACCAGACATCTGCTGGAAATACAACACAGCAGAGAGCAGGCAGGCTAGGAGGTTCCTCGAGTGTATGGAGGAGAACTTCCTGACACAAGTGGTAGGTGAGCCTACCAGGGGAGGTGCCTTGCTGGACCTACTGTTCACAAACAAAGAAGGGCTAGCGGGGGACGTGGAGGTCGGAGGACGTCTTGGGCTTAGTGACCATGAAATGGTTAAGTTTTCCATTCATAGTGAGGTAAGGAAGGGGGTTAACAAAACCTCCACCTTGGACTGCCGGTGGGCAGACTTTAGCCTGTTCAGAACTCTGGTTGGGAGAGTCCCGTGGGAGGTAGTCCTGAGAGACAAAGGAGCCCAGGAAGGCTGGACGCTCTTCAAGAGGGAAATCCTGAAGGCCCAGGAGCAGGCTGTCCCCATGAGGCGCACAACTAAAGGGCGGGGAAAATGGCCAGCCTGGATGAACAAAGAGCTCTTGATGGAACTTAAGGAAAAAAGGAAGGTTTACCACCTTTGGAAGAGGGGACAGGCAACTCAGGAGGAGTACAGAGATCTTGTTAGGTCATACAGAGAAAAAGTCAGGAAGGCAAAAGCCCAGCTGGAACTCAACCTGGCAATTAATATAAGGGACAACAAAAAAAGTTTCTATAAATACATCAACAAAAAGAGAGTGACAGAGAATGTCCATCCCTTACTGGATGCGGGGGGAAACCTTGCAACCAAGGACGAGGAGAAGGCTGAGATACTTAATGCCTTCTTTGCCTCTGTCTTTAATAGTCAGACCAGCTGTCCCCAGGGTGTTCAGCCTCCGGAGCTGGAAGATAAGGATGGAGAGCAGAACAACCCACCTGTAATCCAGGAGGAAGTAGTCAACGATCTGCTTCTGCACCTAGACGCACATAAGTCTATGAGGCCGGATGGGATTCACCCGAGAATACTCAGGGAGCTGGCGGGAGAGCTCACCAAGCCCCTCTCCATCATTTCTCAGCAATCCTGGTCAACGGGGCAGGTACCAGATGACTGGAGGGTGGCTGGAGGAAGCTGGAGATGACTGGAGGATGACCCATCTACAAGAAGGGTCGGGAGGAGGATCCGGGGAACTGCAGGCCTGTCAGCCTGACCTCGATACCAGGAAAAATCATGGAGAGGATCATCCTGAGTGAGCTCTCACGGCAAGTGCAGGGTGGCCAAGGGATCAGGGCCAGCCAGCATGGGTTTAGGAAAGGGAGGTCCTGCTTAACCAACCTGATCTCTCTCTATGACCATGCGACCCCGCCTTCTGGATGCGGGGAAGGCTGTGGACGTTGTCTATCTGGACTTTGGCAAGGCCTTTGACACCGTCCCCCACAGCATTCTCCTGGAGAAGCTGGTGAATCATGGCATAGACAAGTGTACTCTTCACTGGGTTAAAAACTGGCTGGATGGCTGTGCCCAGAGGGTTGTGATTAATGGGGTGAAATCCTCTTGGCAGCTGGTCACCAGTGGTGTCCCTCAGGGCTCAGTTTTGGGGCCGGTTTTGTTTAATATCTTTATCAATGATCTGGATGAGGGGATTGAGTGCACCTTCAGTAAGTTTGCAGAGGACACCAAACTAGGTGGGAGTGTTGATCTGCTGGAGGGTAGGAAGGCTCTCCAGAGGGACCTGGACAGGCTGGATCCATGGGCCAAGGGCCAACTGTATGAGGTTTAATAAGGCCAAGTGCCAGGTCCTGCATTTTGGTCACAACAACCCCAAGCAACGCTACAGGCTTGGGGAGGAGTGTCTGGAAAGCTGCCCCGCAGAAAAGGACCTGGGGGTGCTGGTGGACAGACAGCTTAACATGAGCCAGCAGTGTGCCCAGGTGGCCAAGAAGGCCAACAGCATTCTGGCTTGTATCAGGAATAGCGTGGCCAGCAGGAGCAGGGCAGTGATGGTGCCTCTGTACTCGGCACTGGTGAGGCCTCACCTCGAGTGCTGTGTTCAGTTCTGGGCCCCGCTGTACAAGAGGGACATTGAGGTGCTGGAGCGTGTCCAGAGGAGAGCTACCAGGCTGGTGAGGGGTCTGGAGACCAGGTCATATGAGGAGAGGCTGAGGGAGCTGGGCATGTTTAGCTTGGAGAAGAGGAGGCTGAGGGGAGACCTCATTGCCCTCTACAGCTCCCTGAAAGGAGGGTGTAGAGAGGTGGGATTGGCCTCTTCTCCCAGGGGAATAATGACAGGACCAGAGGAAATGGCCTGAAGCTGCGGCAGGGGAGGTTTAGGTTAGATATTAGGAAGAATGACTTTACTGAACGAGTGGTCAGGCACTGGAACAGCCTGCCCAGGGAGGGGGTTGAGTCACCATCCCTGGAGGTGTTTAAGAAACGTCTGGATGTGGCACTTCAGGGCATGCTCTAGTGGCGGAGTCTGTAGGTTGTTTGGTTGGACTCGATGATCTTAAAGGTCCTTTCCAACGATGAAGATTCTGTGATTCTGTGATATTCCTAGTATGAAAAATGAACTTTTCTGAGGCATATTTTTACGTATTGCTTTCTGAATAAAAAAGGACCCCCCCCCAAGTTAGTGATCTACAATTTAACGTATCTCTTCTGAAAGATTGATTACGCCACCCCCTCAGAACCATATTTTGGGGACAGGCGTTGTCGTATAGGCAATGCTGGCACCGCACGTGGAACTCCCCATGTTCTGCTGCCCGTGGCCCAAAGAGCAGGAGTACAGGGAAAATGCTGCTCTCCCCCAGGGGATCTGATTGCAGGAGCTGTAACCCTTTTATTCGGGTAAAATTGGCGGTTCTTGCAGTAAATAGTCCAGCTTAGCATGCATTAATTTACTAAGCATCTTTTTTTTTAACATGATGCAGTGAGATACTGAAATATAATCAAAACACACATACCACCGAGGATGCCTGCCAACCAAAGATGCACCCGTAAGGGAAAATGCTGTTTTCCGCGTCGATGTTTTGGCGTTGCAATCTCCTGTTACGTATTTTGTATTCATAAAATATTCATACTGCTAGAATTCAGATTTTTTTTTTTTTCCAAATTGTCCAACACTGTATCAGTTTTGTGGACGTCGGTTTCTGTGGTGACTAAAGAGCCCGAGTCATATGCATGCACAACTTTTCTCGTTGGGGGTCTCTTTTGATGCCCGTGCTGCATCGTACCGCACATATTGTGATGGAACACTCAGGTTTTTTTGACCCAAGTTCTATGCATTTTTGTGTTGGCATCTTCAGAAGTGCCGAGCACGGGGATCTTTAGAGGAGCACTCTATCAGACACAATTGGACGGGATTCAAAGTTGGTCTTTTCACGGTCTGACTTGGTATTTTCAGTTCAGTCTTTTGTGATCTTTAAGGTATTTATCGTTAGTTCTCTAAACCAATTAAACTTTAAAAAACATTTATTCTCGGTAAGACTACAAATTGTCTCTCCACTTGCTACTGAATTGAATGAATTTTTTGCAAAATTTACGTAGTGTGAAGCTTCTCATTTCCTACAGCTGTTTGCGATCCCGTTTTCTTTGCGACTGCTCCAGGAACTGGAGGTCGGAGCGGCTGCAACGCTGAGAGCCGCAGGGCCGGCTTCTCAAGCCTTTACACAGCTCAACAACGACACAAAACCACAGCGGCTGTCTCCTCCAATTTCAGTAGTGTGTGCGCGTGTGTACGTACGTTCATGTGCGTGTGTCTGTGTGCTCGTTCACACCTGCTGCATCACGTGGGACATCCTTGGGTCACCCTTCCATGGATCTGTGTTGGAGACGGCACATCCAGATCATCGCATTTGGAAGAATGGTGCTTGGTCACAGCATTTCTTTTTTCCTGTGTGGCACAAGCGGAAAAACTGTCTTCAGGATAAAATTACCGTACCGAATTTAAAATACTTCAAGGAAAGCACAGAAGGATTGTTCTTCCCTCTGCTGGCCCCTCCCTGCTTCCAGCAGCTGGAGGTTTTGGGGCTTGTGGCCTGAAGGTGGGTGCGTATCATGGTGCTGAGGGGCCGGTGAACCTCTTGGACGCCAGTTTGGTTTACCCTCTTTGATCCCATTCGCACACTGACCACCACCCAACACTCAGAGGAGCAGCAGGGTTGTGTGAAGGAGGACTCGAGGGCACGTGCCAGCACCAAGCCTTGTGGGACTTTGCTCATCACCGTTCCTCCTAGATGGTGGTTTCCCCTCTCCAGATGTGCCCCCAGTTGCTGCTGGCCTTGCTGGGAAGGGTCCCACTGAACCCGTGTCTCCACAGAACCACAGAATTATCACAGAGTCATACAATCCCAGGTTGGAAGGCACTTCAAGGATCTTCTGGTCCAACCTTTCTTGGCAAAAGCACGGTCTAGACAAGATGGCCCAGCAGCCCATCCAGCTGAATCTTAGAGGCATCCAATGATGGGGAATCCCCCGCTTCCCTAGGGAGATTATTCCAGTGGATGATTGTTCTCACAGTGAAAAATTTTCCTCTTGTGTCCATTCGGAATCTCCCCAGGAGTAACTTGTACCCGTTACCCCTCATCTTTTCCATGTGACTCCTTGTAAAAAGGGAGCCTCCATCTTCTCTGTAGCCACCCTTTAAATACTGGAACATGGTGGTAAGGTCTCCCCTGAGCCTCCTTTTCTCAAAGCTGAACAAACCTGGTTCTCTCAGCCTTTCCTCACATGCCAGGCTTCCCAGTCCTTGGATCATCTTGGTGGCCCTTCTCTGGACCCTCTCCGGCCTGCCCACATCTGTTTTGTATAGCGGGGACCAAAACTGAACACAGTGTTCCAGGTGGGGCCTGACAAGTGATGAGTAGAGTGGGACCAGGACCCCCAAGTCCCTGTCCACAGAGCTTCTCCCCAGCCAGGTAGATCCCAGCCTTTGCTGCACTTCTGGATCATGTTTTCCGTGGTGCAAGACCTTACACTTGTCCTTGTTGAACTTCATAAGGTTCTTGTTACCCCACTCTTCCCGGCTGATCCAGGGCTTCCTGCTGGGTGGCTCTCCCTTCCCAGGTGTCCACTTCCACACTGGTATCATCAGCAAACTTCATCAGGGTACACTTGATCCCATCTTCCAGCTCACTTATGAAGATAAACAGCGTAGGCCCCAGTATCGATCCCTGGGGGACCCCACTTGTGACAGGTTGCCAGTTTGAGAAGGAACTATTGACCACCACCGTAACGCATCAATTTCTCTGGGAGGAGGCTGCAGGGAACCGTGTTGAAAGCCTTGGAGAAATCCAGGCAGACAATGTCCACCGCTTGCCCCACATCAACCGAGCAGGTCACTTTGTTGTGGAAGACAATTGGGTTTCTCAAGCACAATTTGATCTTGGTGAATCTGTGGTGGCTTTTCCCAATCATGTGCTTCATTTGACTTGTGGTCGCCCCCAGGAGGATTCACTCCATAACTTGCTGAGGGACTGAAGTAAGACTGATGGGTCTATAACTTCCTGGATCCTCCTTTAAACCCTTCTTTTAGAAGACATTAGCCTTCTTCCAATCTTCTGGGATGTCCTCCAGTCTCCACAACTTCTCAAGGATTATGGAGAGTGGCCTCACAATGACGTCAGACGGCTTTCTTCACACCCTCGGGTGGATTTTGTCAGGGCCCATCCATTGGCAGGGGACAAGCTCCTGTAACAGTTCACCCACCAACTTTTCCTTCACTGGCGGTGGGTTTGGGTTTGCATCAACCCGAATTGTTATTCCCAAGGCCCAAGTGCACACCAAGGTCGAAGTGCTAAGACCCTCTGCCTTTCCAGTGTTGGTGACTAGCTCAGCTCTCCTGTTTAACAGCGGGATGATATTTTCCTTCCGTTTCAGCTTGTTGTTTGTGTACCCAAAGAACCCTTTCTTGTAGTTTTTGACATCTCTGGCCAGTTTCAATTTGAGCTGAGCTTTTTGCTTTTCTAATTGCATCTCTGCACGTCCTGGCAACGCCCTTGTAGTTCTCAACAGGCATTTGTCCACTTTCCATCTCTGGAAGGCTTCTCTTTTGGTTTTGAGCAGACTCGGAAGCTCAGAGTTAAGCCAAGGGGTTGTCTTGCTCCTCCTACTTCCCTTACCTTCAAAGGGGATGTTCTTGTGCTTGCAGGAGAGTGTTCTTGCTCTCGATGGCAGCGTCTTCACTGGGAACATCTTCAGGAGCCATTTCATGGCTGTTGGCATAGGGCTCATTAGCCCTGAGCCAAGCCCCAGAAGCTCTGGGACCTCTTGGGAGATGGCTGGGCAGGGCTGGTGGCTGCAGCAAGAGCCTGCATGGGGGGGGTCCCATGTGGCTCAGGGGCAACGGGGCAGCCAGGATTCCTGGGTCTCCTGGCTCTGTGCCTGGCTGTGGGTCCTGGTGGGGGGTTTTGTTTTGGAGCCATCTGGAACCGGCTCCGCCTGATGTGTGGGCAGCCCCTGGTCTCTTCTCTCCGGGGCCACCCCTGCAGCCCCCCATCCAGCCCTCCCCAGGTGAAGCCCATACAACACGTCTGAGCCTCACTGCTGGATGGACCTTGAGGCCATGAAGCTGTGGCAGCCTTGCCTGTCCCAGGCTGCCATACTCGTATTGTCCTGACCTCTTGAAGGACTCACAACGTCTCTTCAGAGCTCTGCCTCAAAGAGTGCCCTTTACGGTCTGCTGATTCTTTACCTATTTGAATAGTTAGTTATTGCAGCTATTTAGACAGACGGGCATGTGCAATCACGGGCATTGAGGAGACTGACTGATAGTCCAGCTTACACCTCGGTGCTGTGGACAACCCCTGGTGACGCATGTGCCGGCCCCGAGGGTGATGCAGCCGTGCCCACCTGCATCTCTTGCAGGTCAGGGTTGGCTGCCTGCAGGACGCCACACGTCATCTTGTGGCAAGTGATACGAGGCTGAATGGCACAGGTGATTTGCCAAAGGGGCGGGATGCTGTCCAGAGGGACCTGGACACGCTCAAGAAGTCAGTGTGAACCTCAGGAGGCTCAACCAGGCCGAGTGCAGGGTCCTACACCCGGGTCAGGGCAAGCCACGGTCTCAGCACAGGCTGGGGATGGAGGGATGGAGAGCAGCCCTGAGGAGAAGGGCTTGGGGGTGCCGGGGAGTGAAAAGCTGGCCATGAGCTGGCACCGTGCGCTGGTAGCCTGGAAAGCCCCCCTGCATCCTGGGCTGCATCCCCAGCAGCGTGGGCAGCAGGGCGAGGGGGGGGATTCTGCCCCTCTGCTCCGCTCGGGGAGACTCCCCTGCAGGACACCAACATCAGAAGGACGCGGAGCTTTTGGAGCGGGGCCAGAGGAGGGCCACGAAGATGATCAGAGGGCTGGAGCCCCTCTGCTAGGAGGACAGCCTGGAGAAGAGAAGGCTCCAGGGAGACCTTATAGCGGCCTTCGAGTCCCTAAAGGGGGCCTACAGGAAGGATGGGGAGGGACTCTGGAGCAGGGAGGGGAGCCATGGGACGAGGGGGAATGGTTTTAAACTGAAAGAGGGAAGATTTAGATGAGATGTGAGGAAGAAATTCTTTGCTGTGAGGGTGGTGAGCCCCCGGCCCAGGTTGCCCAGAGAAGCTGTGGCTGCCCCATCCCTGGAGGGGTTCAAGGCCAGGCTGGACGGGGCTTGGAGCAACCTGGGCTGGTGGGAGGTCTCCCTGGGAGGAGAGAGGCTGGAAGTTACACCTGGAAGTTGCGGGGGGATGTCAGCTGGTGTGATAAAACCTTCTCTGCACACCCTCAACGGAGAACGGCAGGTGGAGGACCTTCCCCCAAAACTACCCCACAGCATCTTCTTCGTGTCCCACCACAGGACTCATGGGCCCACGCATCGTGACAAGCCCAGGGGAGGGCAGAGGCAAGGGCACAGCAGCAGGAACCCACAGGAAGGCACAGCCCACCCGGGCTCACGTCCTGGGAAGGGCCTCAGCCCCCACGGTGCAGGTAGAAACCCGTCGTGGTGAGTAAGGACCAGCACACCCACGGGACACCTTGAGGGACGCTGGGGATGAACGTCTTGGCATCACGCAAGACGTTTTGCAGAGGATCCAAAGGAAGGATCCAGAGGATTTGGGGAAGAACAAGTAGGGGAAAAATGGACCGAAAGGGCCCACCATGCCTGCTGGTTGGTCACACCGTGCCCTAGGCGTCACCAGCACCGTCCATCCCACCTGCTTATTGAACTCCTTCCTAACGAGTGCAGCACCCACAGCCAGCCCATGGGGTCGTGGGGGGTCCGTGGGGTGGCAACTGGGGAGAGCGGAGCAAGGGAAACCACGTGGGAGGGGGCCAGAGGCTCCCGTGGGCTCCTGGATCTGGCCTGACACCCCTGTGGCAGCCCCCACCCGCGTTGTGGGTGGGCGAAGGTCGGGTATTACCAGGTCACGATGTGGGGGTCGCTGTGCCCTGTGACCCCCCCATATCGTGGGGGGATCACTGTGCCAACCCCACCCCCCTCAGACCCACGGTCCCCTGATCCTCTGGGCTGTGTCGCTGTGACATCGCTGTGACGTCGCTCATCCCAGTACCCGACCACTGGCGACCTCACAGCTCCCGACATCCCCGGGGCTACCACAGGGCTGCCCCCGCTTGCCCTCATGGCTGATGTCACAGAAACCACCACCCCCCCAGCAGAAGTGGGTAGTCCCTGCTTCTGCAGCCACGCTTCCAAGCCCCCCCTGCCACCTCTGACGTCACCGCCCCCGGCCCTGACATCACCGTGACATCACGTGGACACCACCGCTGCCAACCAGTCCCTTTATTGGGCTGCTCCGGACGGTCCTAGGGGGTGTGGGGGGTGGCAGCCCGGAGGCCTGGGTGCTCAGAGGGTGGGGCCCTGGGGGGCGGAACTCTCCAGAGGCGGGGCCAGCCCCAGCAGCCCCCGGGCAGTGGTGAAGAGGTTGAGGGGGGCGTTGCCGTCGGTGATGAGGGTGGACTGCAGCCCCAGGCCCTGCAGCAGCTTCACCTTGGGGGGGAGAACGACACACACACCTCCCGTCAGGCCATGCCCCCCAAACCCTGCCCAGGGAGACTCCGCCCCCCAGGAAGTGCCACGCCCAGCAAAGCCCCTCCCACCCTGCAGACATTCCCCCTCCCCACGCCCCCCACCCCTCACCTGGAGCTCGGGCCCGGCCCGGGCGATGTCTCGGATGGTTTCGGGCCCCAGGGCGGCCACCACCTCCCGCACCCGCGAGGCCTCCACGTCCGCCAGTGCCTGGGCCCGTGCCGCCTCCGCCTCCCCCCGCGCCCGCTGTGCCCGCACCTCCTGCGCCTGCAGCCGCTCCTGCCGCGACAGCTCCGCCTCCTGGGGGCGGGGAAACATCAGGACATGCCCCACAGCCCCACAGCTCCACCCCATTGGGCAGGGACACCGTGGGGACACGCCCCCATCCTGAGGCTCCATCCTATTGGGCAGGGACACCACAGGGACATGCCTCCCCAAACCGAGGCTCTGCCTCCTGGGGGTGGGGACACTGTCAGGACACGCCCCCACCCACACAGCTCCACCCCCATTGGGTGGGGATACCACAGGGACATGCCCCCGCCCCACAGCTCTGCCCCCCCTGGGGGCGTGGCCAGCACAGGACACCTCCCTGGGCAGGTCCCCCCCACCCCACCCCCCCCCCCCGCACCGTCTCGATGGCGATGGCCTCCGCCTTCAGCTTGGCCTGCTGAATGGCCGCCTCCCCCTCGATGCGGGCAGCCTCCGCCCGGGCCTGTGCCTCCGCCCGCGCCGCCCCCGCGCTCTCCACCGCCGCGCTGGGGAGAAGGGAGGAGAGAGGGAAGGGCAGTCACAACCCCGGCCCACCGCGGGACCTGCCCCGCACACCGTTGCCCGCCAGGACGATGGCTGACCTGAGGGCCTCCAGCTCCAGCAGCTCCCTGCGCGCCCGCTCGGCCTCCGCCTGGTCCAACAGGCGCTGTCGCTCCAGGCGTCCCCGGGCCTCCTGCGCCAGCCGCTCCGCCTCGTGCCTGGGGACAGGGAGCGAGGGGTCAGGGGGTGCGGGGGACACGGGGGGACGTGGTGGGGAAGCTGGTCGGGTGGAGGACATGGGGGGTGTAGGGGGACGTGGCTGGTATGGGGGACATAGGTATAGGGGACATTTAGGGACATGGGGGGGCACATGTAGGGACACAAGCGATATGGTAATATGGGGAGAGCATGGGAGGAGACGGGGGGGCTTAAGGGGCATGGGAGGGGACACTTGGGGATGCAAAGGACACCGAGACCTGGTAGTGGCCTCCTGGGAGTTAGTGCTGATGATATCCAGCTGGAAGGTGGGATGGAGGGACACAGGGGGACGGAGGAGGAACCTGGTGGGACATGAGGTGACCTGGGGGGGACATGAGGTGACATGGGGGGACATGGGGACCTGGCTGCGGCCTCCTGGGAGTTGGTGGCGATCTCGATGGCCAGCTGGACACTGCGCTGCAGGGCATCGCGGGTGCGCTGGTCCACGGGCTCCACGCTCTGGATGTCGACACTTGTCACCACCAGCCCGTTGGGGGCAAAACGGAGCTGCTCCCTCAGCCGCCCGCCCTCATCGAAGCCAAACACGGCTGAGCAGATGAGACGATTGGAGTTCTGGGGACAGCAGAGACATGTGAGACAGCTGGGGACATCGGGGTCCTGATGGACCTGGGGGCCGTTGAGTCCAGGGGACATTGAGGAGGACGTTGTCCTGGGGACATTGAGGAGGTTGGGATACTGGGGACATGGGGGGATATCGGGGACATGTGGGGCTTCCTCAAAGCCAAAGGCGGCTGAGCAGATGAACCAAATAAAGTTCTTGGGACATCAGGGTTATGCAAGATGCTTGGGGACACCAAGGGACATTACGGATGTTGGGGCACTGGGGACATGGGGAGATATTGGGAACACATGGGGCTTTCTCAAAGCCCAGCATGGCTGAGCAGATCAACCTCCTTGAGTTCTTGGGAGATGAGGGATACGCAAGACTCTTGGGGACATCGGGGGGACATCAGGGACCCAGGGAGAACCAGGGTGACACGGAGGGGGGCATGAGGACATGGGTGAGGCAGGTGGAAGTGGGGGTGGTTGTGTTCAAGGGAGGGGCCGCGTTGGGGGGGCCGACGAGGAGACCTTGTGGAAGTCGTCGAAGGTGACGGCCGCCACGGCGCCACGCACGCGGGAGGCCAGGGACTTGCAGGCGTCGCCCACGAAGTCGGGGACGCTGAAGAGGCGCCCCAGCTCCTTGGGGTCCTTGGGCACCTCGAAGTGCCTGTGGGGGAGGAAGGAGGACCCCCCCCTCAGGCCCCGCCCACCCCAGGCCTTGCCCACCCTGGCCCCGCCCACTGCCATAACCCTGCCCCATCCCGGGGCCACACCCAACCCAAGGCCATTCGTCACCTGCCTCTGCCTGGCTGCCGACCACGCCCTCTCCCTAGATGCCCCACCCACGCTGTCTGACCATGCCTGCACCTAGCCTGCACTGAGACCATAGCCCCGCCCACATGTCTGACCACACCTCAATAGGCAGGCCACACCCTGTCTAGCCCTGCCCACACTGTCTGACCACGCCCCCAATGCCCAGGCCACACCCCCTTGCATAGCCCCACCCACAGAGACCATGCCCCCAATGCCAAAGCCACACCCTCTTCCCCTAGCCCTGCCCACAATGTCTGACCACGCCCCAAGACCCAGGCCACACCCCCAGTTTGACAATGTCCCCACAGCCCTGGTCCTGCCCCGCCCCAAATCTGTCCCCACCCCTCACCCTAGCCCTGCCCCTCCCACCCCAAGCCCCGCCCCTGAGCCCCGCCCACCAGTTGTAGGCCAGCTGGAGCTGGAGGCGAGCGTGGTCAGCCGTCTCGATGGTGACGATGTCAGCGCAGAAGTCGGGCCCCAGGCGGAGGCAGAGGCTGCGGCGGGCGTGGGGACGCTTGGGGCGCCCCGCTGAGAGGGACAGGACCGTCAGCTGCTCCCCGGGGCCCAGCACCACCAGCTCGGGGCCCAGCACAACCCTGTGACAGGACGAGAGCGCGTCAAGGGCACGGCTGACACGCCGGGTGCATCGCCCTGCACAGGAGGGGACCACGAGGAGGCCAAGGACAAGCCACGCTGGGCCAGCACCGTCACCTGCTCTGCAGTGGCCCTGAGCCACCCTGCTGGGCCAAGAACATGCTGTGACGTGTGGGTGCCCCACACCACCTTGTGACGTACCAACAGACACGTGCCAAGGACGAAGCTCACAAGACAAAGACAGGCCAAGGACGTATCGCAGAAGCACAGTATGGGTGAGGTGGGGACGGACCTCTGAAGACCATCTTGTCCAAAGCCCCTGCTCAAGCAGGGACACCTAGAGCTGGTTGCCCAGGACCACATCTAGTCAGGGTTGCAAATATCTCCAAGGATGAAGATTCCACCACTTCCCTCGACAACCTGTGCCGGTGCTCGGTCCCCCTCACAGTGAAAGTGCCTCCTGATGTTCAGAGGGAACCTCCAGTTTGTGCCCGTTGCCTCTGGTCCTGTCACTGTCCTCTCTGCACCCAACCGTCAGGTATTTATATACATTGATAAGATCCCCCGGAGCCTTCTCTTCTCCAGGCTGAGCAGTCCCAGCTCTCTCAGCCTTTCCTTGTAGAAGAGATGCTCCAGTCCCTTCACCATCTTTGCGGGCTTTCCTTGGTGTGTCCGTGTCTGTCTTGTACTGGGGAGCCCAGCACTGGACACAGCACTCCAGGTGGGGCCTCACCAGTGCTGAGGGGAAGGACGCGGTCCCCCACCTCCTGGGAACACCCCTGACGCAGCCCAGGACACCATTCGCCCACCTTCGCCACCAGCTTGGTGTCCATCAGGACCCCAGGTCCTTTTCCTCCAAGCTGCTTTCCAGCCGTTCAGCCCCCAGCATACACCGGTGCACGGGGTTGTCCCTCCCCAGGGGCAGGACTTTGCACTTCCACTTGTTGGTCTTCATGAGGTTCCCGTCAGCCCGTTTCTCCAGCCTGTTGAGGTCCCTCAGGATGGCTGCCTGACTCTGGTGTCTCAGGTGTCCTCTGCGAACTTGCTGAGGGTGCCCTCTGCCCCATCATCCAGCTCAGTAACGAAGATGTTAAACAGGACCGGACACAGTATTCACCCCTGGGGTACACCACTAGCTACTGTCCTCCAACTAGAGCTCGTGCCACTGACCACCACGTTCTGGGCCTGGCCATTCAGCCAGTTTTCAGTCCCCCTTGCTGCTCATCCAGCCCAAACTTCATCAGCTTCTCTATGAAGGTCTTGTGGGAGACAGTGTTGAAGGACTTCCTGAAGTCCGAGTAGACAATAGCCACCGCTCTCCCTTCATCTACAAACCCAGGCATTTCATCAGAGACGTTCATCAGGTTGCTCAAACATGACTTGCCCTTGGTGAATTCACGCTGACAGGTCCTGATGATCTTGTCCTTCACATGCCTGGAAATGGTTTCTATGATGAGCTGCTCCATCACCTTCCCAGGGATCAAGGCGAGGCTGAGCGGCCTGTAGTTCCCTGGGTCCTCCTTCTTGCCCTTCTGGAAGATGAGGGTGACCTTTCCCATCTTCAGACACTTGTCCCAGTTGCCATGACTGATCAAAGATTATCGAGTGTCCTCTTAATGACATCAGCCAGCTCCTTCAGCACTCGTAGTTGCGTCCCATTAGGGCTCATGGACCTATACATTTGTTTAAGTATTCTTTGACCTGAACCTCTTCTACCAAGGGTACATCTTCTTTGCTCCAGACTCTTCCCCCGGTCTCTGGAGCTTGGGATCCCCAGTGTGACTTGTACTGAAGCCAAGGATATACCGTGACACAAGAGTCCCTGCACTGTCACTTGTTTCCCAGGGCCCTACACGACCAACTCTATACCCAGCACCACTCTGCAACATGCCAAAAACACATGAAGGACATGGGTCACATGCCAAGGACGCACCAGTCCCCACACCGTCAGCTGCTCCCCGGGGCCCAGCCCCGCCAGCGCTGGGCCCAGCATCAGCCGGCCACAGACATGCCAAAGACACTGGTCACACGCCAAGGACACACCATGGCACAGAGGTCACAGCAACATCACCTGCACCCTGGTGCCCAGCACCCTCCTCGGTGTCCCCTCCATCCCCACATCCTCCTCCCACGCCCCCCGTACATCCACTGTGCCCTCCATGCCCTGCCACGTCCCTCCTCCCCCGCGCCCAGAACCACGGCTGCTCACCGTGCCCGCCGCTCCCGGTAGTCGTAGACCTGCACAGCGGCATTGTGGGGCACCTGGTAGGTGATGGCCCGGGTGCAGTCACGTTGGGGGACCCCAGCATCTGGGCTGAAGGAAGACTGGGCCCCGATGTCTGTGCCGCGGATGTCTCCACGGGCTGCGGCCAGCAGCGCCTCCACCCCGGGTGGCAGCTCCTTCTCCCACAGCTCCTCGGACTCCGTCAGCATGTAGGTCTGGCCCGTCACCACCCGCACCTGCAGCCAGAGCCACCTCAGGGTGCTGCCGGGCTTGGGGGCACTGGAAAGGGGTGTCTGGGTGGCTTGGGGGGCAACAGGAGCACTTGGATAGGGTTCAGGAGTACCGGGAAGGGGTGTGGGGGATACTTGGAGGGGTTATGGAGGGTGTGTGGAGGCACTGGGAGAGGGTATAAGGGATACCAGGAGCACTGGGATGTGGTGGAGGGGTACTGGGGGCACACTGGGATGGGGTTTGGAGGCACTGGGAGCAGGTATATGCGGTACTGGGAGGACTGGGATGAAGGGGGGGGCATCTGGGGGCACTGAGAAGGAGGCTGGGAGACTGGGACACTGGGACTGTGTTTGGAGGCACTGGGATGGCATACATGGAATACTGGGAGTGGTGGGAGGCAGCGAGTGGATACTGGGATGGGGTATACAGTTACTGAGAGCACTGGGATGGGGAGCACTGGCGGGGATGTGGAATACTGGCAGGGGAACTGGGAGCATGGGGAAGGGCATGGGGGCTACGGGGGGTTGCACAGTTATGGTGGGCTGTAGGGGTTATGGGGAGTTATGGGGCACCATGGGGGACTATGTGGCTTACGGGAAGCTACAAGGGGCTACAGTGGGGTTTGGCAGCTCTATGGGTTAGGGGGGAGCTCCCGGGGTCTATGGGGGGCTGTGGAGAAGCCGTAGGGGAGTTGTGGAGGATGATGGGGGGCTACAAGGAGCTATAGGTGGTCTATAGAGAGCTGCAGAGGACCGTGGGGAGCTCCACGGGTCTCTGGGGAGCTCTAGGGAACCGCGGGGGAGCTGCAGGGAGCAGGAACAGGGCTACAGGGAGCCACCAAGGTGGCTGTAAAGGCGCTACAGGAAGCCACAAAGGCCAGCGGGGGGCTATAGGGGGCTACAAGGGGCTACAAGGAGCTGCAGGGGAGCTACAGGGAGCCGGGGTGGGCACCTTGCCAGTGCGGATGTCGCGCACGTAGATGCCCTCGTTGTCAGCAAGGGCCACGGCCCGGCGGCGCTCCAGCACGGTCACCTCGGCTGGTGGCACGTACTCGAGGGGCCCCCGGGCCAGCCAGCGGTCACCTGCCCGCCGTGTCACCTCCTTCCCCTCCTGAGAACACAGGGACAGCATCAGGGACCAGCCTGGCGATGCAGCGACCCGGCCACCCCCTGGATGGGGACACGGGGACGCAGACATTCCCCCATGGCCCTCTGCCACCCACTGGCCTGAAGACATGGCAACAGGGACACCCTCCCTGTGCGGGAGGGACTCCCCCCGTGGCCCTCTGCTACCCACCTGGCTTGGGGACACAGGGATGAGGACAGGAGTCCCCACAGGTGTCCTCTGGGGCCTCCATAACCCTCCAGGAGTCTTTCATGTACCCCAACTGTCCCCAGGTGCCCTAACTGTCCCCAATGACCCCCAACCACTCCTGGGTCCCATCCCCCTCCCATCGTCCCCGTTGTCCCTGAACCAATTCTGGTTGCCCCAGTCATCCCAGGCTCATTGGACCTCCTCCCCTAGTTTCTCCCAGGGAAACCTGAAACCCCAGGTGTCCCCTGGGCCACCTCATTGGTGTCCTTGATGGTCTGCAGTGCCTGGAGCAGCAGCCCCTCATCCTCAGAGAGCACGTAGACATCCTGGATACCAGCCTGGAGCCGTTCGCCCGGCTGCAGAAAGAAGGACTTCTCCCCCTGGGGACACAGGGACATGTCACCAGCAGGACAGAGATGTGGCAAACCCATGGGGACATGGGAACACAGTGGAACACGAAGTAAGAGCATGGGCACATGGTGGCACAGGGGAGAAGGACATCAGGTCATGGCAGGACACAGGGCGGGGACACGAGTGCATTACAGTCCCTCAGGGATGTCTTAGGGCCCCTGTGGGCCACCTTCAAGACCTTTGGGGGTACGTCAGGGCCAGCTTCTTCTGGTTCCCGGTGTCCACCCATGGGTTCCTATGGAAGCTTAGGGTCCCTCATCAAGACATCAGGGCTCACAGAGGTGTTTTGGGGTACCTTGAGACCACCTTTGCGACCTTTGAGAATGCATTTGCGTACATCAGGGCCACCTGTGGTCACTGGGGCCCTCAAGGGTACGTTAGGATCCCTCAGGGATGCCCTAGGAACTTTTAGGGACACCTCAAGGGTACATTGGAGTCCCCTGGAGCCACCGTTGAGACTTTTGAGGACACCTATGCATAGAGAAGGTTCCATCAGAGCCACCCAGGTGTCCCTTAGGGCCACTCTCAGGTCCTGGGAGCCACATTTGGGTACCTCAGGGCACCTTAGGGTCCCCCGCTGACACAGTAGTGGTACATCGTCTATCCTAAGGTACCTCAGGACCACCTTTGATACCTATGGGACCCTACATTAGGGCCCTTGGGACCAGCTGCAGGTCCCCAGGGGCCACCCTTGGGTGCCCACCTTGACAACAAGCTGCTGGCCCAGCTGGGGCTGCCCATTGGGCCCCACGGGGTCGAGCACCACGCAGTACTGACGGGGGCCCAGCGTTGTCACCGCCACCTCCGCCACCACCTCCTCGAACACCTCCGGGATGTAGGCCTCGCTCTCCGCCTGGGTCACCAGCCACTCCTCGCCCGTGCGCCGCACCCGACCCTCCTCATCCTCAAAGGTCCGCGTTGCCCGCAGGTGCAGGGCTTTCTGCAGGGAGGGGACACAGGGGGAGATGGTGGGTGATGGGACACCCAAAGGTGGCCCCAACTGCCCTTGTCACCCATAGGCGCAGGGAGACGGGGTGATGGGACCCCCAAACCTACAACTGAGGGACCTCATCGCCTGTGCATGCAGGGGGACAGGGATGGGGTGGGTGGAGGGAGCACAACCCCCTGGAGGGTCCTTGTCACCCATGAGTGCAGCAGAACTCGTATGCCCGTCCTGGGCGTCCTTATCCCCCGCGGGTGCAGGGGGCACAGGACCCCCAAACCTATCCCAGGGGGTCTTCATCACCCATGGGTGCAGCAGCAAAGGGGTCATGGTGGGCTGCAGGGGGACTGGAGGCTTTTCATCATCCACTGAGGCAGGAGGAACAGGGACACCATGGGTGAAGGGGATGGGACCTCCTGGAGAAACCTCATCACTCATGGGCACAGGGGCCACGGGAACACAGTGGCTTGGAGAGATCCACAGGTCCCACTGGAGGGTCCTTGACACCCATGGGCGCAAGGGGTCAGGGTCACAGTGGATCAGGGGATGATGGGACCCTTCACCCATCCTGGAGGGCTCCTGTCACCCACGGGTGCACGGGACCCCCAAACCCAGCCCAGAGGGACCTCATCACCCGTGGGCACCCAGGAGGCGAGGGTTAGGATGCCCAGTACCTTGTCGGTGAGGATGTAGGCGTCCACAACATCCACTACCTCCTCGTAGACACCAGGCAGGTAGGCACCCACCTGCTTCACCAGCCACTCCTCACCTGGGAGCAGGGAGATGGATGCTGGGGGAGCTGAGGACACTGGGGGGCTTGGGGCGGCAGGGGACCGGGAATCCCAGGGGTGCTGGGGTGGGATGTGGGTCATGAGGGTGCTGGGGAACAGGCAGCATGGGCTGCCAGGGAGGTCCTAGGGATGCTGAGGGTCCTATGGATCTCAAGTGTCCTTAGAGGCGCTGGGGGCAAGGGGTCCTACGGGTGGGATGGCAGCCCTCAGGGTGCTGGGGGGTCCGAAGAGTTGGATGGGAGGATGCTAAGGGTGCTGGGACCTGGAGGTTCTGGTGGTTCTGAGAGTCCTATGGGTGCTGGGGTATAAGATGGGGTCCCAGGGGTGCTGCAGGGCCGGATGGGGTTTATGGGGGGTGGAATGGGTGAGCTGGGGATCCCAGGGATGTGGGGCGGGTCCCATAGGGATCCTGGGGATGCTGTGGGGTGGGATGGAGGCTTATGGGGGGGGTGGGATGGAAGCACTGGGGATCCCAGGGATGCTGTGGGGTGGGATGGAGGCTTATGGTGGGTGGGTTGGGAATGTTGGGGATCCCAGGAGCACTGAGGGATGGGACAGGGCTCCTGGGAACGCTGTGGGGTAGGAAGGGGGTGCTGGGGGTCCCAGGAGATGGGATGGGGGTGCTGGAAGCCCCAGGGGTGCTGCCAGATGACGTGGAGCTCCCGTGGGTGATGGAGGGTGACAGAGGGGTACGAGAGGTGTTGGAGGGTGAGAAAAGGGTCCCAGGGGTATGGGGTGGGGTGTCCCAGGGTATGCCAGAGATGCCTTCAGGCAACAGAGGGGTGCCATGGGTGCCCAGGGGTAGCACCAATGGTACACGGCGATATCATGCCAGCTGACACCAAGGCCACCGAGCAAGGGCTGAACCCAGGAGGCCACCGGGCTGTCACCGGGTGCTACCTGTGACGCGGCGGGTGCCATTGCGGTCGAGGCACTCCTTGCGTGCTCGCAGGCGGATGGCCTGGTTGTGCCCAATGACAGTGGCCTGCAGAGTCTCAGCCACCTCCACCTCCTTGCGGGGAATGTAGGTATCTGTGGGAAGGTGGCACCATCAGCCCATGGGTCCCCCAGGGTGTCCCCAAAAGGGAGTATCCCCCCTGTGCTCACTGGGACCCTCGAAGAGCCACTCATCTCCTGCCAAGAACTTCTTCCCGTCCTCGTCCGTGAAGTCAAGCAGGGCCCGCAGGCGCAGGGCAGTGTCAGCCAGCACCATCTGCAGCGGGGTGATGTCCTGGGGACACACGGACACGGGGTTGAGGGAGAATCCCCTGGGGACACAGGTGTCACAGCAGAGGTGTGGCAGACATGGGGACAAAGGGTGCGTGGGGCACTTCGGAAGATGCCCTGGGGACAGTCTGAGGACACAGGTGGCACGGTGGGAGACATGGGGGCCACGGGGGAGTCACAGCAGGGGACGTGGGGATGCATCTGGGGGGTCATCATGCGGGATGTGGGGACATGGGGGTCATGACAGGGTTGCGAGGGTAAGGGGGCACAGGGGTGACAGTGGGGGACACAGGGAGGTGAAACCCTGGGGACTGGGAGACAGGTTTTTCGGGGATATGGGGGACAGCCTGGGGATGGAGAAACAGAGAACGCTTCAGGGACAACCTGGGGAGAGGTACACGAGTTCAGAGCAGGGAGAGGGATGAGATGCTGGGGGCTATAGGGGACCATGGCGGGGGGGGGGCTATAGGAGCAATGTGGGGGCCATGAGGCAACTATAGGAGCTATGGGGGGGGCATCGGGAGGTATATGGACTATAGGAGCTGTGAAAGACGACAGAGACTAGGGAGATACGGGGGCTATGGGGGGCCATGGAAGGCTACAGTGGTGAGTTACAGCGAGGTTATGGAGCCTATGGGGGACCATGGAGGGGCTACAGAAGCTGTGGGGAGCCCCTGAGGCTGCTATAGGGGCTCCAGGTACCTGCTTGATCTCCTCGCCGGGGTACAGGGGGAAGGGCTCCTGGGCCAGGCGGATATCGAGGTCAGCGTGCCGCAGACGGGCCTGCCCCGCTCCGTCGAGCAACACGGCCCCCGTGGGGCCCCGCACCACGGGGTTGAGCACCACGCAGTAGTGCCGGGGGGGCACCATCACCATGCGCCTGGGGGCGAACACCACCCTGCCGGCAGCCCCCCGTTGGTCCCCTCAGCCCTATAGAGCCCCCAGGGCCCTACAGAGCCCACCAGCCCCTCGACCCCCCAAAGCCCTATAAAGCTCTATAGAGCCCAAGTCCCCCAGTCCTATAGAGCCCCACAGCCCCCCTGTGGCCCTCTACAGCATGATGGATTCCCCATGACCCTATAGAGCCCCTACGGCCCTACAGAGCCCCCAAACACCGCCCACAGCCCTATACAACCCCAATGCTCTCCAGGGACCATAGAGTCCCCATAGCCCTGAAGAGCCCCCCAGCATCCCCCACAGCCCTAAAGGGCGCCAACGGTCCTACGGATCCCCTCAAGCCCTTCATGACCCTACAGAGCCCCCCAAACCTCCCCCACAGCCCTACAGAGACCCCACATGCCTATAAGTCTAGACTGCCCCATAGCCATAGAAATCCACCCCCTGCCCCGTAGTACCCACGTCTTGTGGTCCTACCAGACACAGGGGTAGGACCCATCAGCCCACAGATCCCCACCTGGCCCACAGCATCCACTCTTTGTGGTCCTGCCAGAGGTGGGAACTGGACCCCCCAACTCATAGGTGCCCCCCTGCCCCATAGCACCCACCTCTCGTGATCCTGCCTGATGTAGGTGTGGGGCCCAACCTCCACACGGGTGACATTGCTGTTGAGGTCCAGCACATGGACATAGTGGTAGGGGGGTATGCGGATCACAGGGTCCTCCATGGGGCAGCAGACTTCACTGTGGGGCAGGAGACCTTCCCGGGGCGTAGATGAGCTTGCTGTGGGACAGAACAGCTTGTTGTGGCTCACAGACTTTGCCACAGGGTGGAAAAGCCTGCCGTGGGGCTGACAGAAGTAGCCGTGGGGCGGATGAGCTCATCAGGCGGGGGAGGGGGAAGGACAGAAGACATTGCCATGGGGCTTATGGTGGGGTGGGAGACCTCGCCACAGGGTGGAAAAGCTTTCTGTGGGGCAGTTCAGGTCGCTGTGGGGCAGAAGACCTCGCTGTGGGGCTCGTGGTGGGGTGGGAGACCTTGCCACAGGAGGGAGAAGCTTGCCGTGGGGCAGATGAGGCTGCTGCGGGGCAGATGGGGATGCTTGGGTGGGGCAGGAGACCTCACCATAGGGCTCACGGGGGGGGCAGGAGGCTTTGGCACGGGGTGGGAAAAGCTTGCCGTGGGGGTGAGACCTCGCCATGGGGCAGAGGAGCCCCCCCGCAGGGTGGGATGCCCAGGGTCCCTGCCGTGGGGTGGGGAAGTTTGCTGTGGGGCAGGAGAGTCGCCGTGGGGCTGGGGGGAAATGGAGGCGGGGGGGTGAAGGAGACCTCACCGTGGGGCAGGAGATCACCTCGCCGCGGGGCAGGACACTTCCCTGTGGGGCAGGACACCTCCGCGCAGGCGAGGAGAGCACGGAAGAGCCTTCGCCCGGGCCCAGCCCCGCCCGGCCCATCGGGGCCCGCCCCACAGGCCCGGATTCACACCCCACACGGCGCCCCCGGGCAAGATCTACCCTCCCCGGGAGGATCTACCCCACCCAGGGCATCAACCTATCCCCCCCCCCCCCCCCCCCAGGGCTGTATTTGCCCCGGCCCGGGCTGCATTCACCCCTCCCTGGGGCACGGTTCGCCCCCGCCCGGCGCCGGGATTTTCCCAGCGGCGCCGGGCGAGGCGGGCGCGGGCGCGGCCACGGGGTGCGGCGGGGGCGGGCGGGGACAGAGGGGTCAGCGCCGCTCGCGGCCCCGGCCCCGGCCCTGACTCGGACCCCGGTGCCGGTCCCAGTCCCGGCTCCAGCGGGGACCCGCCGGGCGCAGACCCGGCCCCACAGACCCGGCCCCGGCCCCGTTGCACGGCAACCGGCGCCGCCATCTTGCCCGCCCGCAGTACGCGTGCGCTTTCCCTCCCGCCCCCGCTGGGGACAGGCCCGGGGAGGGGGGTTGGGGGGGGACAGGTCCGGGAAGGGGGGTCTGAGGGGACGGGAGAAGAGTTTGGGGGGGGGGGACAGGTCCAGGAAGGGGGGTCTGAGGGGACGGGAGAAGAGTTTGGGGGGGGGGACACGCCCAGGGAGGAGGGTTGGGGGGGGACAGGTCCGGGAAGGGGGGGTCTGAGGGGACGGGAGAAGAGTTTGGGGGGGGGGGGGACAGGCCCGAGGAGGAGGGTTGGGGGGCGACAGGCCCGGGGAGGGGGGTCTGAGGGGACGGGAGAAGAGTTTGGGGGGGGGGGGACAGGCCCGGGGAGGGGGGTCTGAGGGGACGGGAGAAGAGTTTGGGGGGGGGGACAGGCCCGGGGAGGGGGGTCTGAGGGGGCAGGACGATGAAGGGAGTGAGGTCTGGGGGGACAGGCCTTGGGAAAAAGGGGACACAGGTCCCCCCGGATGAATCCAAGCGGGGGTGCGTTCCCGGCCCCCCCGGGTGATCTCTGATCCCTGCACCCCTCTCACCCGCAGGTCCTGCCCAGCACCTCGATGGCACAGCCTGCAGCACCCGGGGCCACTGCCATCGCCCCTGGCCCCGGCTTCATGTGTCTGTTGTGCCAGGACCTCGGTGCGGCCCCCGCTGCTGCGTCTCCTGGTGGGCTTTGAGAGGGGGACACAGTGGGGATGATTAAGGGGATGGGACCAGGGGGGGCAGGTGGGGGACATTAGGCAATGGGTAAGGGGAGGTGGGGAGCCCTTGGGACAAGGGAGGGGACATGGAGAGCTGTGGTGGGGATGTGGGGACCAGGAGGGGACAAGGTGAAGGTGGTGGTATGGGGATGTGAGTGGCCCCAGGGTGATGTGGGGCACAGCAGGAGATGTGGGCACGGGGGGCATGATTTGGAGTCTGGGGCACATGGGGCACTGGGAATGCTTGGGGGGGTGGGGGTAGGGAAAACTGCTGGGGGATACTGGGGGTGATGGTGGGGAGGGGTGAGGGGATGTGGGGTGCACTGGGCACAGGGGAAGTGACATGAAGATTGGCTGGGGGGACATGGAAACCGGTGAAGGACAGAGAGGGCATGACATGGGGATATGGGCTGAGGACGGTGGGACCCAGGATCAGGGGAGAATGTGGGGGGATAGTGGGGGATGAGATGGGGACCCGGGGGGTATTTTAGAGCTCCTCTCTGACACAGCACCCCAACCCCCAGGTTACACTGCCACCAGTGCCACCCTGGAGCCTGGGCAGGGTCCAATAGGTGTGGGGGGTAGCAGGGGCCCCTGGCGTGTCCTCCGGGTGACAGATCCCCACCCCAACACCCCCAAGGTGGGGGATGTCCCAGTGTTCAGGGTGTTCCCAGGTAACAGATGCCGCCCTTCTCTCTGCAGGCTAACCTGCCCAGCACCCTAGGGACACTGCTGTCACATCCCGCCCCCTCCCAGGCCCAAGGCTGCCTGTCACTGGTGGCACCAGCCTTCTCCTGTTCCTGCCTGAACATCTGTGTCCCTGGGACAGGGGGAAGCAGGGCACCTCCAGGCAACTGGGACCCTTGGAGGCCTGGGTCCTCCAGACGTGGGCGGAGGGTCTTGCAGGGATGGGTTCCCTGCACTCCTAGGTCCCCCAGACACAAGCCGAGAGGGTTTGGAGGGCAGGGGGCAGCTGGACACCTGGGTCCCTCAGAAACTGAGGGGTTCATGTAGGAGGTGGAGCGTGGGTGGCTGGATCCCTCAGTCACCTGGGTAAATTGGACGTGAGCCACAGGATCATTTAGGTTGGAAAGGTTTTCTTGAGATCATGTGGTCCTGCCTCCTGCTCAAGCAGGGCCACCTGGAGCTGGTTGCCCAGGACTGTGTCTAGGTAGCTTTTGATCATCGCCATGGAGAGGGACTCCTCAGCTTCCTTGGGCAACCTGTGCCAGTGCTCACAGTGAAAGTGCCTCCTGATGTTCCGAGGGAACCTCCAGTTTGTGCCCGTTGCCTCTGGTCCTGTCACTGTCCTCTCTGCACCCAACCGTCAGGTATTTATATACATTGATAAGATCCCCCGGAGCCTTCTCTTCTCCAGGCTGAGCAGTGCCAGCTCTCTCAGCCTTTCCTTGTAGAAGAGATGCTCCAGTCCTTTCACCATCTTTGCGGGCTTTCGTTGATGTGTCCTGGAGGAAACCTGGGGGTTTCACCTGGGGGTGAAATCAGTAGCCCAGGTCAAGTGCATCTACGCTAATGCACATAGCATGGGCAACAAACAGGATGAGCTAGAAGCCATTGTGCGTCAGGACAACTACGACATAGTCGCCATCACGGAAATGTGGTGGGATGATGGTCATGACTGGAGTGCTGCAATGAGTGGCTATAAGCTCTTCAGAAGGAATAGGCAAGGAAGGAGGGGGGGGGTGTGGCTCTGTACATTAGGGAGCTGTTTGACTCTATAGAGATAGACTCCAGTGATGAAGAAGTTGAGTGTTTATGGGTAAGGGTGAAAGGGAAGGCTAGCAGAGGTGACTTTGTGCTGGGAGTCTGCTATAGACCACCCAACCAGGAGGAGCAGGTTGACGAGGTATTCTCTAAGCGGCTGGCTGCAGTCTCGCAAACGCCAGCCCTTGTTCTAGTTGGGGACTTCAACTTACCAGACATCTGCTGGAAATATAACACAGCAGAGAGCAGGCAGGCTAGGAGGTTCCTCGAGTGTATGGAGGAGAACTTCCTGACACAAGTGGTAGGTGAGCCTACCAGGGGAGGTGCCTTGCTGGACCTACTGTTCACAAACAAAGAAGGGCTAGCGGGGGACGTGGAGGTCGGAGGACGTCTTGGGCTTAGTGACCATGAAATGGTTAAGTTTTCCATTCATAGTGAGGTAAGGAAGGGGGTTAACAAAACCTCCACCTTGGACTGCCGGTGGGCAGACTTTAGCCTGTTCAGGACCCTGGTTGGGAGAGTCCCGTGGGAGGTAGTCCTGAGAGACAAAGGAGCCCAGGAAGGCTGGACGCTCTTCAAGAGGGAAATCCTGAAGGCCCAGGAGCAGGCTGTCCCCATGAGGCGCACAACTAAAGGACGGGGAAAATGGCCGGCCTGGATGAACAAAGAGCTCATGATGGAACTTAAGGAAAAAAGGAAGGTTTACCACCTTTGGAAGAGGGGACAGGCAACTCAGGAGGAGTACAGAGATCTCGTTAGGTCATACAGAGAAAAAATCAGGAAGGCAAAAGCCCAGCTGGAACTCAACCTGGCAATTAATATAAGGGACAACAAAAAAAGTTTCTATAAATACATCAACAAAAAGAGAGTGACAGAGAATGTCCATCCCTTACTGGATGCGGGGGGAAACCTTGCAACCAAGGACGAGGAGAAGGCTGAGATACTTAATGCCTTCTTTGCCTCTGTCTTTAATAGTCAGACCAGCTGTCCCCAGGGTGTTCAGCCTCCCGAGCTGGAAGATAAGGATGGAGAGCAGAACAACCCACCTGTAATCCAGGAGGAAGTAGTCAACGATCTGCTTCTGCACCTAGACGCACATAAGTCTATGGGGCCGGATGGGATTCACCCGAGAATACTCAGGGAGCTGGCGGGAGAGCTCACCAAGCCCCTCTCCATCATTTCTCAGCAATCCTGGTCAACGGGGCAGGTACCAGATGACTGGAGGGTGGCTGGAGGAAGCTGGAGATGACTGGAGGATGACCCATCTACAAGAAGGGTCGGGAGGAGGATCCGGGGAACTACAGGCCTGTCAGCCTGACCTCGGTACCAGGAAAAATCATGGAGAGGATCATCCTGAGTGAGCTCTCACGGCAAGTGCAGGGTGGCCAAGGGATCAGGGCCAGCCAGCACGGGTTTAGGAAAGGGAGGTCCTGCTTAACCAACCTGATCTCTCTCTATGACCATGCGACCCGCCTTCTGGATGCGGGGAAGGCTGTGGACGTTGTCTATCTGGACTTTGGGAAGGCCTTTGACACCGTCCCCCACAGCGTTCTCCTGGAGAAGCTGGCGAATCATGGCATAGACAAGTGTACTCTTCACTGGGTTAAAAACTGGCTGGATGGCCGTGCCCAGAGGGTTGGGATTAATGGGGTGAAATCCTCTTGGCAGCCGGTCACCAGTGGTGTCCCTCAGGGCTCAGTTTTGGGGCCGGTTTTGTTTAATATCTTTATCAATGATCTGGATGAGGGGATTGAGTGCACCCTCAGTAAGTTTGCAGAGGACACCAAACTAGGTGGGAGTGTTGATCTGCTGGAGGGTAGGAAGGCTCTACAGAGGGACCTGGACAGGCTGGATCGATGGGCCAAGGCCAACTGTATGAGGTTTAATAAGGCCAAGTGCCGGGTCCTGCATTTTGGTCACAACAACCCCAAGCAACGCTACAGGCTTGGGGAGGAGTGTCTGGAAAGCTGCCCGGCAGAAAAGGACCTGGGGGTGCTGGTGGACGGACAGCTGAATATGAGCCAGCAGTGTGCCCAGTTGGCCAAGAAGGCCAACAGCATTCTGGCTTGTATCAGGAATAGCGCGGCCAGCAGGAGCAGGGAAGTGATGGTGCCTCTGTACTCGGCACTGGTGAGGCCTCACCTCGAGTGCTGTGTTCAGTTCTGGGCCCCGCTGTACAAGAGGGACATTGAGGTGCTGGAGCGTGTCCAGAGGAGAGCTACCAGGCTGGTGAGGGGTCTGGAGACCAGGTCATATGAGGAGAGGCTGAGGGAGCTGGGCATGTTTAGCTTGGAGAAGAGGAGGCTGAGGGGAGACCTCATTGCCCTCTACAACTACGTGAAAGGAGGGTGTAGAGAGGTGGGGGTTGGCCTCTTCTCCCAGGTGGATAATGACAGGACCAGAGGAAATGGTCTGAAGGTGCGACAGGGCAGGTTTAGGTTAGATATTAGTAGGAATTACTTTACTGCAAGAGTGGTCAGGCACTGGAACAGGCTGCCCAGGGAGGGGGTTGAGTCACCATCCCTGGAGGTGTTTAAGAAACGTCTGGATGTGGCACTTCAGGGCATGCTCTAGTGGCAGAGTCTGTACGTTGTTTGGTTGGACTCAATGATCTCAAAGGTCCTTTCTAACCATGAAAATTCTATGATTCTATGATTCTATGATTTTCATGCCCACAGGACCCTGACCAAGTGTTGATGCCACATGTTCGCTTTCCACTGTGCCAAAAAGATAGCAGTCTTTACGAGATTTGTGGAGAAGAGAGATGATGGTCATCAGCTGAAAGAAGTGCAGGTCAGACAGGATGTGAAGGACAGAAGTCTGTAAGGATTATGAAGCATTTGAACGGCTCTGCAGAGGTTATGGACTCTGTTCTTCAAGGGTTTTAGGACTCTATTGGACAAAGCCCTGAGAAACTTGGGGTGGCTTCTGTGTTGATCCTCATGTGTGCATGCGGTTGGGCTGCAGACCACCCAAGGTCCCTTCCCACCTTGATGGTTGAGTGATTCTGTCACCTCTGATGATCCCCGAGTTCCTCCTCTGCATCTGGGTTAGCACCAGGTATCCCCAGAGCTACATCATCTTGGTGGTGGGATCTTCCCTTTTGGGCCCGAAACATTTTAAGTTCATAGTTTAATTATGCGTGACTACTTGCTCAGAACCATCCCTCCTCACAGCCGGCGCCACCAGTGCATGTGGTGACAAACCAGAGCGATGACAGGAGAATGACTGCGTTCTAATGTAGGAGAGATGGAGGAGATGAGGAGATGGAAGATGATCTCCAATGGCATTATGGAGGCTTTGGGTTAGAATAAGGTTTCTCAGAGGAAGGACAGGCTGACGAGGAAGCTTTTGCCCCTCCCGGCACTGGAGGTCTTCCCTCAGCTTCCTAATGCAGCCCTCCAGGATCTGGCACGTTCTGCTGCTTCTGCTTTGGGAAAGGATGGATGTTCACAGTAACTCCCAAGTGTCCTCGTGTCCCCAGTTATTAACACAAGGTGCAAAGGAAATGTGGTGCTGTTCCGTCAGACTGGTGTTTTTTTTCCTCTTTCTGTGTGCAAGTTTGAGATGGCAGCTGGAAAGCCATTTGGGAGGCCTGTAGGACCTGTGAAGTCCACCTGGGAAGAGGAGTGGGGAAAAGATGATGCCTGGGCAAGATAGGTAGTGGAAGAGCTGATGGCAAGCAGGGGTTTGTGCCTTCTCCTCCTGGCCTCCTCGGCAGGGTACTGGAGCCAAGGCTGCGAGACATGAGATGTGACGCTGCTTCCCTCTGATGGGAAGTCCCCAGTAACTCTTGGCGGTAAGAAAATCTCAGGGTGGTCCAATGCTCTCAGCTGCGGCTGGTGTTCCTGAATTCCGCGTGCACTGCGAATGGCTCTTCGGTGGGAGGAGTTGCTCGGAAGGGAGTTGAGCTTGAGGACAGTCCCTCCCCTCCTTTGTGATGCCTTTGTGAGGCTGAGGGCTGCGCTGAAGTGGCTCTGCTGGTTCTCCAGCATCCCTGCCAGCGATACCTGAGGCCACACCAGACAGAAGGGGCTGGTGACAGCACGGCATCTTTAGGCACTGGCTGCCCTAGTGGTGCATGTTCAGGGAGCTTGGAAGCAGGGCTAAAATATGTGGAATTGCTGTGCAGGTTCAGTGAGGTACTGAAACCCAAACCGCTTGCATTGGTCACTCTCATTTCTACCCCCATCTGGGAAAGAAAAGACTGCTGAGAAGCTGAGTGAGGAAACGCCAACTGCTCAGGGGGTCCTTGAGTGCCACCAGGCATCAGATGAGGACTGTGGCTGTGGAAGTTAAAACTTCCTTTGCACAAATGAGGAGGAGAAAAGAGCGACTGAGAGGATGGGGACATGGCAGACTGGTCCCGCCAGACTCGGTCTCAGGCTGCCATGGGACCCTGTCTGGACACGGGCCTACGTCCCATCACGGCAAGCACGGAAGGGCCATTGGAGGCACATCCAAAAATGTGTGGCCTGAAGTAGTCCGCAGTATTTCTCCGCCTTTCTCCCCATGCCCTACACTTTGCATCTTTCTTCTCACCCCTTAGCTGCAGGGAGAAGAGCCGAGTGAGGGGCTGGAAGGAGAGGCACAGGTGACCGCCAGCCGGGACAGCGCGCACGGAGCTGCGTTCGGTTGAATTATACCCATCACTGGTGCACCTCATTCCTTGGCATGATGGAAACGCTGGAGGGGCTTGAAGATTACAGCTCAGGAGCTGGGGGTTTGGTGCTGGTCCCTGCATCCAGGGCATCTCTCCTCCGGTGTAAGGGCTCTGCTAGGACAAGTGTCCTTGTCCTGGGGGCCTCTTGGGAGAGGAGGGAAGAGCTGGTTGAGACCTGCCAGGGCAGAGAAGGCCTGAGTCTGGGCCTTGCTTCTTGGGGCTGGTCCTGGCTGCACGACATGAGGTGACCCTCTGCTCTCATGGGTGGTTTTGGTGCTGGGGTTTTGGGCAAAAATGTGGATCCCAATGGCAAGAATGGGAATCTCATAACCAGGAGAAATAGGGGCAAAGGCATTCAGTGGCTGCCTTGATTGTAGGAAACATGAAATAGTGGAGTTCAGGGGAGCACAGAAGGAGAGCAGCAGAGTAGAAACCCTGGATATCAGCCTGATTATGATTATCATGTCTTCTGCAAGATCACTCAGTTCCTTCCAGAGTTGGTTTCAGAGTTGTGTGAAAGGAGATTTTGGATAAGGATTCTGAGTAGAGGCTGAGTTGAGTTGCACTTTTTCATGGCCTTGGGTTTCTTTGATGACATGGTTTTGATGAAGGAGTGGTCTCCTCTGACTAGACCTCAGATTTATTCCTTGAAGGAATATCAAAATTCGGGGTTTGTGAGGTTTTCCGCCCTGGTACTGAAGTGCAGGGAGGGCCATAATCATAATAAATTATAGTTTGAATGGGTTCGGAGGAGTTTCTCCCTTGCAACTGATCTGGTCTCCCGCTGGTCCCAGCATCCCGCAGCAGTGCAGCCACTGTGTGCAAACTGGTGGGAAATTCCTCCCGGCTGCTTGGGGGGGGTGTCAAAAAGTCCCGAGGTCGACTTTGAGGAACTCAGTCCTCCGTGGACAGAAGCCACAAATTCCTTTCTATTAGATGTCGCAGCACAGAGAGGAACTTTACCAGAGCAGATGCCTAAAAGCTTCTTTCTGGCTATGTAAGGTTCAGGATTTTCATTTGGCCTTTGAGTTCCCTAAACAGAGCGTTAAGACTCTTCCCCAGGAAAAACAGGGTTAAACCTTTTGCAGTCTCCCGTTGAAGTTTGTTGTCTGGGTTGGCTACAGTTCTTAAATCTTCCCCAAACCTCTGCAGGTCTGTATCAGAGGGACTTGTGTGAGCCAGCTGGGTTCAGTGTTCTCAGTTGCAGCGTGGGTGTGCGCGTCACGCGCGAGTGCACCAGCCCGCTCAAGCATACCGCTCTGTCACAGCACTTCTGTTTAAGGGACCTAACTGGTCTGCGATGGCCTCAGCCTCCTGGAACTCCCACCAAGAGGTGCCCTTACTGTTCAGAACACTCGCTGCTCCTCTCTCCGCTGCCCTTTCAACCTCTCAGGTTACTGTTGGGTCAACGGCGTGGAGTCCCTCCCGTTAAAGATGGAAAGGAAATGGTGGTGGTGTGGCTTTGCAAGTTTCGGAACAACTTCTTGTGTGAGAAGGTTCAAGGTTTAGGTAAACATCGGGAATTTCCTCTGCCTTCACAGCAGCTGTTAACCCTTCAAGCAAGTTAAGTTTTTATATCTGCAACAATTGCACTCCTTTGACCCTGACTTATCTTGGTGGCTTTGTGTTGCTGTTCTGCTTTGAGGTGGGGGAGAGCATCCGGCGTCTCGTCATAGGCCAGTCCGGCCTAAACCACGACAGTTGCTCTGCCAGTAGCTCTTTCTAAAATCGTCTATTTCTAAATCTCGTACTTTCCCACTCCTTCTCCCCTTGCCTCCTCTCCTTCTCCCTTTGCCCTGGGACTTGAAATCTGCTCTCAACCCTTTGAGGAGGAGCAAGCTTTGCACTTTTTCCAGGGAGCAGGAAGATGAAAACAAAGAAAAGCTGCCAGTAACCTCCTGCTTCCTCACCTTCCTCTTCCTTCTGCCTCAGCTGAGCTGCCGTGTCTCCCTTCCAGCACATGGATGGCCGCCTTCATCCACTGCAACCTCTGATCCGCAGCGCTCGCCCACGCCCTCAACTGCGTCATCAGTTTGCTCAAACCGACCTCTGGGCAGACTCTGCGCGCCTTCATCATCCAAGTGCCGCAATCTAAACTTCAACATCTTACCCATGGCGAGATCCTCCGGTGCTTCCAAAAGGGTGTCCGGGGGATTCATCTCTCCTGCCATCAGGTGATGCTACTGTGGGAAAATAATGGAAGACTGGTGAGGAGGATTGTAAACATGCTCAAGTGACTTGCAGCTGGGGTGTCAAAAAACACATCTATCATAACAATTGTTGTTTAGCCTTGTGTGTTTGACAGGTAGAACATCTGTGTTTAGGCCTGTGTTAGACTTAGAGGCACAGTATCAAACATGCTTGAGATCCCTGCCCTGCAAATCCCTGAAAAACAGGCGGAACCAGCATGTTTGATGATCCTCTAGCAAGGACTTAGCTCTGTGGTGCCTGCATCCCCTCTCGTGTACCTCTGCCTGGGTGCTGCTTCAGGAATCCCCTGGTCAGCAAGGTAACAAAAATCAGTTTCCTCTTTGCATTTCATAGAATCATAGAATTGCCTTGGTTGGAAGGGACCTTTCAGATCATCGAGTCCAACCATCAGCCTGACTCTGACAAAACCCATCACTAAACCATATCTCTAAGCACTACGTCTTCCCGTCTTTCTGCAATCTGAACCTAAACTTCTTACCCAGGGCGAGATCCTCGAAAAGGGTGTCCCGGGGATTCATCTCTCCTGCCATCAGGTGGCGCTACTGTGGGAAAACAATGGAAAACACCCCAGGAAAGGGGGTGCAGGTTCCTGCCGAAATGACCCCCCCCCACCCGAGACAGGGCCGAGCAGGGAGAGGACACGGCTGGGCAGAGCCCAGCCCCCGCTGCCGCTCCTGCTGGCGGGGGTTCCCCTGACGCCCCCGCACCACCCCCCCCCACCCCGAGAACCCCGCTCCCACCTCGCCCTGCCCGGAGCTGCCCCCCCACCGGGAAGCAGAGGGCGGGGGGCTGTGGGGAGGAGGAGGGGGCTCCAGGATGAAAGTGCAGGGTCAGCTGCGGTGGGCTCCGGAACGGGAAGCCATTTCTCTTTGGAGCTTTGTGAGGTTGTCTCTGAGAAGCCCTTCGGCAGGATCTGAGAGAGGCGAACGACAAGCTGTTTTGGAGCCCGCGGCTCTGAAACAGAAACAAACCACCACCTTCCTCTGTTGGCAGAGCCGGCGAGGCACAGCCCAAAGGGCACCAGCTGCCTTTTTACTGCCTTTCGATTTCGCCCCTTGGCAGTGAGTGGCAGAAGCCTCCCAGCCCGCAGAGGTGGGATCTGCTCCTTTAGAGCGGATCCTGCGGGGTCTTTTCCCTTGTTTAATCACCCTCTTGTGGTGTTTAGTAACACCCTGTTGGCGAGGGTGGCCCGGGCTCTTTGGCCTTGTGTGCTTCCTATGCTGCCTTGACGCACACACACACACACAATCAGGAATTTTCTGGCTCCAACAGACCGACTTCAAAGGAGTTTTAAAGGTTTTTGTTTTGTAAGAACTAGTTCCAGATTTCCTTTCTTTCCGGGCTCAGTTGCTTCTGAGCCCCGCAGAGCCAGAGGGTTGGATGCATTTCTGGTCCTCGCGGTGACCGCCCTCCCTCCCAAGCTCCCGCTTTTGCTGCAGGGCCTGTCTCCCGGCTTTGGGGCAGCAGAATGAGCCGTGTCCGTGTGCCCCACAGCGCCCGCGGAGGAGCCGGGGCTGCCCTCAGCCCGACACGGCGCTGCTGGTGCGGGTCCTGCACAGTGCGTGGCGGGGGAGTCTGCACCACGGAGTTACTGCGGTCAGCCCAGGCGCCAAAAACAGCCGCCGAGCCAGCGCCCGGACAGCCCGTCGTAGAGGAGTACGGAATATCGGTGGTGCGGTTTTAAATAAAAGGAATGGCTTCATCACTCAGTGTTGGGCTGCGCCAGCGTCCCGCTCACGGAGAGCTCAGGTGGCAGAAGTAGCTAAAGTTGCCTTTGGGCCGCAGGCTGCGAACTTTTACCGAGACAAGTTGAACTTGTTTTGAAGTTCTGCTTAGTTCCGTGAAGGAAGGCCCGGAGACCGGTACAGCCCGGGAGATAAGGAAGCTGCTGCTGTCAGCAGAGGCTGCAAACCGACGAGAACGGAACATGTCAGGGCCCTCCTGGCGACAGAGGGAGAATGCCGTGAGGAATAAGAAGACCCCAGACCATAAATTACCGTTGGACCAAGGGGCCCGTGCAAGGGGCCTGAAGAGCGCGTGAAGGGCGGGAGCACAGATTGGGAGGGTGTAATTGCCCAGGAATTGCTTTGTTCTTGGTCCCCCTCCAGAGGCACCCGGCTTCATCCGCCCTTGCTGCTGTACCGCTTGAATCAATATGTATTTTTGGGGGGGAGTATTGCCTGAGACTGCTGTGGTAAACCTAGGATGAAGAAACTTCTTGAAGACCCGCTGGCAGATGCCCCCAGGGCAGCGTGGGGTGGGTCTCAAAGACACCAGAGGGTGAAGGGTTAAGGCAAATACCCCGAAGCCACAGACCCAGCGGGGCAATTGTCACTTTGCCTGGCACATAAATATTTCTTGAGAGACGTATCCAGCCATCTGGCCAGCCCTGGATAAGCTCAGACCAACACAAAAGAAAAAAAAAAAAAGAAAAATAATCTCTTCTGTCAAGGAAGGAGTAAAAAAGCGCAAAAAGGGAAGTGGTTTGGGGAAATCAGTTCCAATGTCTGTATCCCCACCACTGCGTGTGCTGGGCGCGTGTGTGTGTATTCACCAGCAAACTCCAGGAGCCGGGGGGGCCTCGGGTCCAGGCTGGGGTCTCAGGTGGGCAGGGGTTGGTGCTGGTCGCAGGGGGGACCCGTGGGTGTGGGATGCCCGTGGGACGGGGGTGCGAATGCTGCCTGTGTGGAGCAGCAACACCGAGCTGGACCCGTGGGGTGGGTCAGGGACCCGTGGGGTGGGTTAGAGGGCTGGCGTCTGGGCAGGGGTCCCGGGTGGCAGAGGGGCCACGCTGGTGCTCAGGGTCCCGAGCGCGCCCGTGTGCCTGCAGGAGCCACCGTCTGCCGGTGCCGGCCCTGGAGGAGGAGGGGACATGGCTGCGGGTGCTGGTGTGCGGTGGGGGTCCTGCGCGCGGGTGCTGCCGGCAGCAGTGTCTTGGCTGCGTCAGGCTGTGTGACCGGCCATGTCTGTGTCCTCACTGAGTCCTGTGTCCGTGTGTGTCTCTGGGAGACGTGCTCAGCTTCGCCGCTGGTTGAAACAGCAAAGGGGAAAGCAGCAGCCCTGTCCCTCATCCTGGGCAGAGACCCCGGGTCCCTTGGCACTGGGATAACCAGGCTACAGCGGCCGGGCAGGAGACGGCCACTCCTGACATCCCTTAACGGTTTCACAGCTGGCAGGATCTGGTCCAGCCGTGAGCATTCCTGAGATCACTTCATTACTTGTCTGTAATCATTGCGTGATGGGGGACTGATCCCTTGCTAATGTGCCCGCAATGACAGACTTGTAACCAAACCGCTAGAAGTTTTCTCCCTTTGTAGAGCGCTCTCAGCATCTTCCACAGAGGGACGACATCAGCACCGCGAGGAGCTGCGGGCCTTGAGCCAGGCAGCTCCGTAGCACTCTCCTGCCTGACGGCCCGGAAGCTGCGGAGACTTGATTTTACGCTGTTTGAGGGCTTGGGGACTTTTGCTCTTTTCTAGGCAACAGACAAGTCAAGCTGCTGAACTACAGCTTTTTAACGACGAAGGAAGAACGGTATTGTTTATTGAGAGCTTGCTCACCATCGTGTTATTGATAACTAGGTAGATAAACAGGGTACAAACGGGCAAATTTAACCTGCAGCCAGGCAATATGTAAAAGTATTGCTCAATATTTGCACTGCGATTACTGGGATCTGGGGAGAAGTCAAACACGTAAGTTACACATTGTGAGTTTCTTTTATAGCCCCGGTGCTGTGATGGCCGTGTCACGGTGAGCAGGAGGGCAGTGGGGGCTGTGTCCCCGGGGTGTCACGGTGAGCAGGAGGGCAGTGGGGGTTGTGTCCTGTTCGTGTCACAGCAGGCAGGAGGGCAGCGGTGGCTCTGCGCTGAGGGAGGGGTGGCCCCCGCATCCTGGGGCTGGGGTCCCATGCTGGAGACTCACTTCGTTCTGCTCCCCCTCAGAGCCAATGGAGCAGCACCCAGAAGAGATACCCCCCTGCTCATGGACAGGGTTTTGGGAGCACTCACCATTGTCCGTGGCTGCACCCACCATGAAGATGAAGCCCTCAACGCCAAGGAGCAAGGTGAGAACTGAGCAAGCCCCAACCATGGGGGCATCACTGGATGTTGGGGTGCTCTGCATGCATCTGTGAGTAGTGGCAGAGGGAGCCGGGAGCCCCTTTGGCCGTAGGGAAGGGTCTGTCCTCCCCTTGGCCATGGGCCTGGGGTCAAGGTGAGTGGCTGCCTGGGAGCATGAGGGCGACAGGACAAAAGGGCCCAGGAGTGGAGAGAAGGCAAGGGCAGGATGGGGAGGGGGCTGCTGGGGTCAAGAAAGGAGCTCTGGTCTTTGGGTCAGTGGAGCACTGTTAGGAACCAAGCAGAGCCCAAAGCTGAGCCTCTTTCACCCTTCCAGTTCTCTCCCCCATCCCACTGGGGAGGGAGGGAGTGTGTGGCTGCGTGGTGCTTAGCTGCTTACCAGAGTTAAAGCATCACAGGCTCCAATTCAACTTCAGCCCCTCCTCAAGCTCTTACTCTCCTCTGGCCCATGCTCAGACACCAACTAGGCTATTGGCCCTGCTCAACCTCCAACTCAAATGCAGCCCCTGCTCAAGCTCTTACTCAGCTCCAGCCCATGCTCTGGCCCCTTCTTGGGCTTCGACATCTCTACTGGTTCATGATGCCACTCAACTGAAGTCCCTCCTTGGGCTCCCCCAAGCTGCTGCCACTCCTTGCTGCGCACTCAGCTCTGTAGTCCTTGGGCTCCAACTCTGTGCCAGCCTCTACTCTGGCTGCTACAACCTTCAGCCCCTGTTTGGTCAGCCACTGGTCTTTGATCTGTCTCAGACAGTACCCATTCAAGATTGTTACCAGAGTTTAGGGGCTGGAGCAAAGCTGGTGAAATGGCCAGAGACAAGTGGGTGCCACAACAGATGCCAGCTCTGAATGGCCATCAAAGCAGGAACTGGAGCTAAGGAGGTAATAGCTCCCCAAGGAAGATGCAGAGACAATTACCTACTCCATCTCTTGTATTTAGAGCAGGTGCGGTAGTGCTGTGGATGCCTAAACAGGGGCCAGAGCCAAGTTGGAGCCCGAGCAGGGGCCAGAGCTGAGTAGGGGCTTGAACAGGGGCTGGAGCTTAGTTGGAGGCCCAGTAGGTTCCAGATCCGAGTAGCCTATTGGGACAGATACCTGGCTCTTCATCCTACTGCAGGTGCTTCTCAAATCAAGACCCTGTTCAAGACATTGCACGCATTTTCAAAAAGGGCAAGAAGGAGCAGCCATGGAACAACAGGCCGGTCAGCCTTATCTCAGCCCCTTGGAAGCTGATGGAGCAAAACCGTTTGTTTGATTCCTTCGCCCACATCCAGCAGCTGTTAGTGTCTGAGATGCCCTGGGGTAGCTGAAGTATCAGTATGCTGCTTGGAAACCTGACCAGCACCTATGGGAGCTCTTCTGAAGCATTAGCTGGTCACCAGTTAAAGTATTTCCAAACACCTCAGTTGAGACAACTTCCTTCTCTCCATTAAAGCAAAGTCTAGACTACTTGATTAGAGATGGATACCTGCAC
Source organism: Sterna hirundo (assembly GCA_009819605.1). Lineage (NCBI taxonomy): Eukaryota > Metazoa > Chordata > Aves > Charadriiformes > Laridae > Sterna > Sterna hirundo. The sequence goes on along the minus strand of WNMW01000092.1, from coordinate 102,929 downwards.
TGAGGTATCTGATGTTTGAGGAGACCAGTCTCCTCCCTTTCTTCACCAAAAATGGAGTCCCATATCATTAAGCCAAAGGGAGTGTGCAAATCTGGCCACACAAAAATGGTGTTTCACTGAAGTTGGTTGCCCTGCTTCCCAGTGTCAGGTAAAAGATCCTGGGAAGAACCTGGCTGGCTGACACTTTTTAGTGAGTTGTGGAATGCACACTGCTGGGACAGGAGCGTTTTTAGGGCACAGGTCTCTGCAAGAAGCAAAATGCTCTTTTTCTTAATGATGCAGTCCTGACTCTAACAGAAATGTTTTGAAAATGTCAAGAAAAATGAAAAAAATCAAGAAGGGTAAGGGGCTGGGGCTTTGAGCAACAGAGAAGAGCCAGGGACAGCTGGTGTATTTGGAACCAACAGGGAAACACCTGTGAAATGCTTCAAAGGAATTAGAGTGTGTTCCTCTAAAAAGGTGTCATCGTCAGTAGGCCAGCAGAAGCGCCTCTGTAGGCACCGTGCACACAGCCTGGGGAACAAGCAGGAGGATCTGGAAGCCACCATGCATCTAAAAAGCTACCATCTAATCAGCGAAACGTGGTGGGATGAATCACACGACAGGAGCGCCGCAAATTGTTCAGAAGTGACAGTCAAGGAAGGGTGGGTTGGGGGCATGACCCTCTTTGTAAAAAATGGATTGACTGCCCAGACCTGCCAGAGAAAAGAACGAGGAACAGGTTGAGAGCTTCTGGGTAAAAACCAGGGGCCAAGATAACAAAGGAAACCTCGTGGTTGGTGTTTACTACAGGTCCCCTGACTAGGAGGAACCTGTAGACGAAGAATTCTTCAACTACAGGGAGCATCACATTTGCAGGCTCTGATCCTGCTGGGGGACTCCAATGATCCTGACATCTGCTGGAAAAGCAGCACAGAAGATCGAAGCAGTCTTGAAGAGAGTTGAAGATAATTATCTAGATGACAGACAGTCCCATCGGAGCAGAAGCATTACCTGACCTGTTGCTTACCAACAAAGATGAAGTAATTAGAGATGTCAAGGCTGGTGGCAGCCTGGACTGCAGTGATCACACCCTGATGGAATTCACAGTCTTGAGGGATATGGGCTTGGTGAAGAGTAGAGTCAGGACCCTGAATTTTAAGACAAAAGATGGGACTCCCTGGGAAACTGCCCTCAGGGACAAAGGAAGCGAATGGCCGCTGGCAGCTCTTGAAGGACATTTTTCAGAGCACAAGAGCTGCCCCCTGGTGCCCAGCCAGTGACCAGCACTGGTTCTACCCTGCTCTGGGGTCTGCCAGGGTCTGGGCTGGGAGAGGGACCAGGCAGGGTTGACTATTCACCTCATACAGGCACTGAAGCCCAGAAGGAGAATGATGCTGACCACATCTCAAAGAGCAGACCTCACCTGCTCTGCGATCAATGGCCAGGGCTGGAAATGGCTGATAGAAGGGCTTGGGTTTGGAAGGAGCGTCCAGGGGCAGTCTCTTTGCCTGTTCAAGCAACAAGAAGCTGGGCTGGATCTTTGAAGTCAAGGATCGTGTTTGAGGACCCCTATGGGTATGGGAATGCTCTACAGGGCCCCAGAACCTCCTCCACATGCTCCCTTCTCCTGTGGGGCTCCCAGATGCTGCCAGCCCCGCAAAGGGTTCAGGAGAGGACTTGTCCTCCCTGGGGCCTGGCTGAGGAACTTCGTCCCAGCGGTGTGTTGTCGGTTATTTTACACCTGTATCTCCTATGGAAAATGTGCTGGGAGCAATGGCAATCGGAAGGGTTGAGGTCACCCATTTAGGGCCTAAGCAGGCTGACCTGCGCAGCAGAGGAAAGATTAAAAAGTTCTCAGGGAGGTTTTAGAGTTAGTGCTGCTATCGCTAATAACAGTAATGGTGGAACGTACATCTTCTTCATTAGATAACCAAAGTTATCTAATTTTAGTCTTGTCAGCCATTCTTACCTTAAAAATAACAACTAACTAAATAAATAAATGCTGTAACTTCAATATTTAGCTTCTTGCGTGGGATTTTTAGAATAATGCCTTTTCTCTTGCTGTTATTTCTTTGGTATCAAACAATGGCGACGCCTGACAGCATTTCTCTTGGAATTACCAGGTTTATTCTCTGAGTTGTTTGTTTTGGTTTTTTAAACATAAAAGGTGAGGGGATGGGTCCAGGTGGTGTAAAAACACGAAGGAGAGAGCCAGCCAAATCTTCCTGGGGTGCGCAGGACGCCAACTGATACCCAGGAGCCCAGGCCACAGCCATGTTGCTGCCGTGCTCCTACAGCCGGGAGCAGAGGGTGCTCCCCACGCAGGGGCCGCGGCTGGGCAGCCGGGAGGGGAGACCCTTCCGTTGGTGTTGGATATTTGTAAGGGTTTGGGATTCAGCCTCCCTAACTATAAGGCCTGGACTAAGTCACTCAAAACTAACGATTTACATTTATGTGGTTATTTCTCAAAGACACCATGTGTGGTTCACTGTTTCTTTATCTTGGCTAAAAAGTTTTGTCACTTTTGCTCTTCTTATTCTCTGTGGCTTGTGAAGAGCCCACTCTGGTCCAGAGGAAAAGTATGTGGAGGAAGGAGGGGCGGAGAGGAACTGTTACGGACTGACTGAAACCCCCCGTTCCCCATCCCACTGCGCTGCTCAGCAGGGAGGAAGCAGAGGAGTCAGGAATGAAGAGTGAGGTTGCGTCTTGGGAAAAGAAAGGGGTGGGGACAAGGTGTTTTAGTTTTCTCTTTGTTTCTCACCACCCAACTCTATTTCTGTGGGCAACAAATTAAATTAATTTTCACCGAGTCAATTCTATTTTGCCCATGATGATAACTGGCAAGTAATCTCCCTTTTAACTCCACCCATAAGATCTTTTCCATCTTATTTCCTTGTCCTGTTTGAGGAGGGATAGTGAGAGAGCAGCTGCGTTAGTGTCTGGTAGCTGGCCAGGGTCCACCCAATACAGGCTGCCACTGGCTGCACTAGAACATGATTCCTCGGCACCATTTTTGGTCTAGGACATTCTCAAGTAGATCCCATTCACCCTGAGATGTCTGCATGGCAAACTTTTCCACCTTCCTTATCCGTGCCAGGCTCCTGTTCTGGCTGAAGGGTTCTCACAGGCAGCCGAACAGCCACATTTCTCTGTTTCCAGACACGTCTTCTGGAATGTCGTGTCTCTGTTCCTGGAGGGCTCAGGTTTTATTGGGGCAGATCTACCAACCCCTGCACCTTGGAGGTATTTCAGAGACTTCCAGTGAAAGCAGAAACACACACTGAGGTCAAATTCCTGCCAGTCTCCAGCATCCACACTGGCTACCTCCCCTTTGACTGTAGTGTCACTTCAAAAACCTGTTTCCTGCACCTACTTTTATTCACACCCTCTATATTTAGAAGGACCCCACATCGAAGCAGGTGTATGTGCCCTGAAGGAAGCTGCGGTCCGTGGAGAGCCCACGCTGGAGTAGGTTCCTGGTAGGTCTTGTGACCCCATGGGGGACCCACGCTGGAGCAGTTCATGAAGAACTGCAGCCTGTGGGAAGGACCCACATTGGAGAAAGTCATGAAGGACTGTCTCCCATGGGTGGGACCCCACACTGGAGCAGGGGAAGAGTGTGAGGAGGAAGGAGCAACAGGGGTGAAGTGTTATAAACTGATGGCAACCCCATTCCCCATCCCCCTGCACTGGGCAGGAGGTAGAGAAGTCAGGAGTGAAGTTGAGCCTGGGAAGAAGGGAGGGATAGGGGGAATGTGGTTTTAGATTTGTTCTTATTTCTCATTATAAGACAGTACCTGTGTGTGCTGCGACCAGGTAAATGATCTGCTCAGCCCGGTGGCTGAGCTTAAGGAAGAAGTGGAAAGACTGAGGAGCATTCGGGAGTGTGAAAGGGAGACTGATTGGTGGAGCCCCACCCTGCCATCCACAGGGAAAAAGCAGCAGGAGGAGGCTCAATGAGAGGTAGAGGATTCCCTGCCCTCTTACCCAGGCAGAAGGAGGGGAACCAGGAGAGGATGGGGGGGAATGGAAGCAGGTGCTTGCTCGCGGCAGCGGGAGAGCCCCCTCCAGACCCCCCATGCCCCCCCAGGTGCCCGTACAGAACAGATATGGGCCTCTGGAGGTAGATGAGGAGGGAACTAAGGATATTGATAAAGCCCCATCCAGGGAGTTGCCAAAGCAGCCAGCTCCATGCATTAAGACTGCTTCTGTGAAGAGCAGGAGGAGGGCAATAGTCGTAGGGGGGTCCACTCTGAGGGGAACTGAGGGTCCCATATGCAGGCCGGACCCCTCCCACAGGGAGATCTGCTGCCTCCCTGGGGCCCGTGTTAAGGACATAGCCAGGAAGCTTCCTGGCCTGATACGGCCCTCAGATTATGACCCTCTTTTGATCTTGCAGGCAGACAGTGAGGAGCTGGAGAGTAGAAGTCTGAGGGCAATGAAGAAAGATTTCAGGGCCTTGGGGCGGCTTGGCAAGGGTTCGGGAGCACAAATTTTGTTCTCCTCTGCCCTTCCAGTTTTGGGGACTGACGAATGGGTGAACAAGAAAATGGCACAGATCAACACCTGGCTCCAAAACTGGTGCTACCAGCAGGGCTTTGGGTTCAGTGATCATAGTTTGATCTGCAGGACACCGGGCCTGCGTGCTAAGAATGGGAAAACCCTATCCCAAAAGGGGAAAAGGGTACTAGGCGAAGAGTTAGCAAGGCTCATGGACAGGGCTTTAAACTCATATCGAAGGGGGAAGGGGATAAAACCAGTCCCACTAGCAATGAGCCCAGGGATAAAGGGCCAAGGATGGGGACGAAATCGGTAGCCCAGCTCAAGTGCATCTACACAAATGCACGTAGCCTGGGCAACAAATGGGATGAGCTGGAAGCCATTGTGCAGCAGGACAGCTATGATGTAGTCGCCATCACGGAGACGTGGTGGGATGACTGTCAGGACTGGAATGCTGCGATGAATGGCTATAAGCTCTTCAGAAGGGATAGGCAAGGAAGGAGAGGCGGGGTTGTGGCTCTGTACATTAGGGAGTGTTTTGATTGTATAGAGCTAGATTCCAGTGATGATAAAGTCGAATGTTTATGGGTAAGGATGAAGGGGAAGGCAAATAAGGGAGATGTTGTGCTGGGGGTATGTTACAGATCACCCGGCCAGGATGAGCAGACAGATGAAGTCTTCTCTAAGCGGCTGGCTGAAGTCTCACAATCGCCAGCCCTTGTTCTGGTTGGGGACTTCAACCTGCCAGGTATCTGCTGGAAATATAACACAGCAGAGGGCAGGCACGCTAGGAGGTTCCTCAAGTGCATGGAAGAGAACTTCCTGACACAAGTGGTAGGTGAGCCTACCAGGGGAGGTGCCTTGCTAGACCTACTGTTGACAAACAGAGAAGGACTAGTGGGAGATGTGGTGGTCGGAGGTCGACTTGGGTTTAGTGATCATGAAACGGTCAAGTTTTCAATTAGTAGCCATGTAAGGAGGGGGGTTAGCAAAACCTCCACCTTGGACTTCGGGAGGGTGGACTTTGGCTTGTTCAGGACACTGGTTGAGAGAGTCCCTTGGGAGACAGTCCTGAAGGGCAAAGGGGTCCAGGAAGGCTGGACACTCTTCAGGAAGGAAATCTTGAAGGCCTAGAAGGAGGCTGTCCCCAAGTGTCACAAGTCTAAAGGGCGGAGAAAATGGACAGTCTGGATGAATAAGGAACTTCTGATGGGACTTAGGAGTAAAAGGAGGGTTTACCGCCTTTGGAAGAAGGGACAGGCGACTCAGGGGGAGTACAGAGATCTCGTTAGGTTATACAGAGAGAAAGTTAGGAAGGCAAAAGCCCAGCTGGAGCTCAACTTGGCCACTAACATTAAGGACAACAAAAAAAGCTTTTATAAATACATCAACAAAAAGAAAGCCAGGGAGAATGTCCATCCCTTACTGGATGCAGGGGGGAACGTTGCTACCAAGGACGAGGAGAAGGCTGAGATACTTAATGCCTTCTTTGCCTCTGTCTTCAATAGTCAGACCAGCTATCCCCAGGGTGCTCAGCCTCCTGAGCTGGAAGATAAGGATGGAGAGCAGAACAACCCACCTGTAATCCAGGAGGAAGTAGTCAATTGTCGGAGTGGGAGCCGGACCCGGAGTAACGACGAAATCTCAATATGAGTATGATCGTTCTCCCTTTATTCAAGTTTTCCCAGCATATTTATAGACAGACAGTAAAGGACAGTAAAAGCACACGCTAGCAAAAGTGATTGGTTTGCAACCTATGTGTATGTGACTAAAACAGTTCATTGTTGCACCTCTTGTGAGGTCATTGGTGCACCTCTTGTGAGTTCATTGGTACACCTCCTGTGAGTTCATTGGTGCACCTCTTGTGCCCACCCATCGCTACACAAGACAGCTTCTCCCTCTCTCCACAGATGTGGTTCTGCTTATCTTTGTTTACGGTTTTGTTACTTCTGCTTTTTTAAGGACTTCAAGGAGAGTTTGCGATCACATACAGGCCTGTAACTAAGGCTTCTCCTTGAGGCTCATATCAAAGGCTGGATTGTTCATCACAATCAGATCATGTCCCTTCTCACTCAGCCATTCCTCCACAGGCGCCAAGAGGAAAAGGGTGGTTTTGAGGCTGAAGGCGGCAGGAAAGCCTGCAGCCCCAAGGTCTGCTGGGCCATGCAAGCGGTTCCCAAAGAGCTTTAGAACAAGCCACAGTTTTCCCTCCTGGCTCTTTGGGCGTGGGAGCAATCTCCGGACATATGGAAATTTTGGAGGCTGGCACGGCACACAGAGGAAAAGGGTGGTTTTGAGGCTGAAGGCGCCAGGAAAGCCCGCAGCCCCAAGGTGTGTGGGGCCATGCAAGCGGTTCCCAAAGAGCTTGAGAACAAGCCAGAGGTTTCCCTCCTGGCTCTTTGGGCGTGGGAGCAATCTCCAGATATATGGAAATTTTGGAGGCCGGCCCTGGCGATCTAAGAAAGGGTGGTTTTGAGGCTGAAGGCGCCAGGAAAGCCCGCAGCCCCAAGGTCTGTGGGGACATGCAAGCTGTTCTCTCCCTTTTCTGGCGGGGATAGGATTAATTTTCTCTGGTATTCCATACCACGTGATCCATGCCCAGCTTGAAATGCCGGGGGGAGGCAGCAGGAAGTGGCTGCTTGGAGCAGGCTGTGGCGTCCCGGGTCCAGTCGGTGAGCGGCGGTTTCCTAACCGCGTTTGTGTATTGTTTTTGTTTCGCTTGTTCCCTTCGCTGTTTTGTTAAACTGCCCTTCCCTCAACCCCAGAGTCTTTGCCTTTTTCTTCTGAGTCTTCCTGTAGTGGGAAGAGCCGGGAGAGCGGCACGTGGTTCTTTGTTGGTGTCTGAGGCAAAACCACGACAGTCTTTTTTTGGCGCCCAACATGGGTCTCGAGGGTTGAGATAACGACAGAATGCAACTAGAGCTTGGAAAAAACGAATTTTTGTATATATTTATTAGGTAAATAGTCACTGGTCACCTTGTTGCTTGGTTTGTTCTCATGGCTGTGTTATGTAAATTCCTATATGGTTTCTGTACTCCCTGTGATGCTGTTTATCATGTCTGGAACAGGGATCAGGATTATCATTCTGCTGTCCTGTGCGGTATCTGTTTATGATATGATACCATCACTGTTCAGACAGCTGTTGTGGGGTGTTTATGTGGTTCTGCTGTCCTGTCCGTACATTGGGCACCGTCTCTCTGAGATTATTAATAATTACACCCAGTCTGTGGAGGAAAAGGGAGTGAGACTTTCCCCAGCTCTTTTGCCTCCCTTTTCTCCTTTGGGCCAGGTATGACAGCTTTTGAGAATTTTGAATATCCTTGGGATACTCAAACCAGCATGTTCCTAGTGTTATGTCTCCTGAGTACGTTCCAGGTTTTGTCTAGGGTTAAGCGAGTATTTAAGACTACCCCCCGGAGATGTGCTCCGAGGCTGGATAGTCAGGGGTGGCATGGCATGTGGGAGAACATGGGCAGGTACCTGGAGAACTTTTCACCTCTGGTGGTCTGGGACTTCACCCCTGAACAGTTACAGGACCCTGATAAAGTGGTGGAATATTTGAAGGGAAAATGCTGTGGCTATTCTGGAGAGGCACAACTCACCGCACTGTGCTGGGCCCTGGCCAGTATCTACCAGGCTCTGCTCAGTGTTACGGAGCACCCTCAGAGGGAAGAGATGGAAACTAGACCGGCAGCCCCTGCGGCTGCTGCAACCCCTGCGGCAACCCCTGCGGCAGCCCCTGCAGCTGCGGCAACCCCCGCGGCAGCCACTGCCACTGAACCAGGGAACAAACCCGTGCCAGTATCAGTTGCCCCCATACAGAAGAGGAAATACATGAAGAAATCAGTTCGCTTAGTAAAAGATGATGATGAACCAGGGCCATCACGAGAGCAGGAGGAAGAGGCAGAGCCAGAGATAATTACTCGAGCCCTATCCTTGAGTGAGCTGCGGGATATGCGAAAAGATTTCAGGTGACTTTCAGGTGAGCACATTGTTACCTGGCTGCTCCGGTGCTGGGATAATGGGGCCAGTAGCCTGGAATTAGAGGGTAGGGAGGCCAGGCAGCTGGGATCCCTGTCGAGGGAAGGCGGCATTGACAAGGCAATTGGGAAGAAGACCCAAGCCCTCAGCCTCTGGAAACGACTCCTGTCAGGCGTGAGGGAGAGGTACCCCTTCAGTGAAGATGTTGTATGTCACCCAAGCAAGTGGACCACCATGGAAAAAGGTATCCAGTACCTGAGAGAATTAGCCGTGCGGGAGATGATTTATTATGACTCGGACGATGCAGACTTACCCACAGACCCTGATGAGGTGCAATGCACAAGGCCCATGGGACGGAGGTTTGTACGGCGCGCAGCATCGTCATACGCCAACTCACTGGCAGGAATGGAATGGAAAGGCGAAGAGGGACCAACGGTGGATGAGGTGCTGGCCGGCTCCGGCCACATGAAGAAAGTCTCCCTTCCTGCCTTGTCTCAGCTGCGGAGAAACTGTCGCGGAAGGTCCAGCAACTTGAAGAGAATATGTCCTACTCCCCACCTGTACGGGCCAGCATCTCAGCTATCAGGAGCAGGCATTTCCCCACTCAAGAGAGAGAGTCCAGAGGGTACACACCACGAGGCACCCTGTGGTTCTACCTGCATGACCACGGGGAGGACATGAGGCAGTGGGATGGACAACCTACTTCGACCCTGCGGACACGGGTACAGGAGTTGCAAGGAAGGACAACGACAAAAGGGGATCCCTCCAGGAAAAGTGCCGCCCCAGTTTCCAGTGGGCAGTTCCCCAGGCAGAGCAGAAGGCCTGATCTTGATTCTGATCCTCTTGAAGGAACTTCCAAGTCATTTCTGCAAGAAGTGAGTAATGGATACTATGAGCAGTATTAGAGGGGCCCTGCCTCCGGCCAGGTGGAGGAAAGGGACAACCGGGTTTATTGGACGGTGTGGATTCGATGGCCTGGCACATCAGACCCACAGGAGTATAAGGCTGTAGCGGACACGGGTGCACAGTGCACCCTAATACCATCAAGCGATAGAGGGGCAGAACCCATCTGTATTTCTGGGGTGACAGGGGGATCCCAAGAGCTGACTGTACTGGAGGCGGAAGTGAGCCTAACTGGGAATGAGTGGCAAAAACATCCCATTGTGAGTGGCCCAGAGGCTCCATGCATCCTTGGTATAGATTACCTCAGGAGAGGGTATTTTAAGGACACAAAAGGGTACCGGTGGGCCTTTGGCAAAGCTGCCTTGGAGACGGAGGAAGTTAAACAGTTGTCTACCTTGGCTGGTCTCTCGGAGGACCCTTCTGTTGTGGGGTTGCTGAGTGTCGAAGAACAGCAGGTGCCAATTGCTACCACAACGGTGCATCGGTGGCAATATCGCACTAATCGAGACTCTCTGATTCCCATCCAGAAGCTGATCTGTCAACTAGAGGTTCAAGGAGTGATCAGCAAGACTCGCTTACCCTTTAACAGTCCCATACGGCCGGTGCCAAATCTAATGGAGAGTGGAGGCTAACTCTAGACTATCGTGGCCTGAATGAAGCCACGCCACCGCTGAGCGCTGCCGTGCCGGACATGCTAGAACTCCAGGACGAACTGGAGTCCAAGGCAGCCAAGTGGTATGCCACGACTGATATAGCGAATGCATTCTTCTCAATCCCTTTGGCAGCAGAGTGCAGGCCACAGTTTGCTTTCACTTGGAGGGGCGTCCAGTACACCTGGACTCGACTGCCCCAGGGGTGGAAACACAGCCCCACCATTTGCCATGGACTGGTCCAGTCTGCCCTGGAACAGGGTGAAGCTCCAGAATATCTGCAATACATCGATGACATCATTGTATGGGGAAACACAGCAGAAGAAGTTTTTGAGAAAGGGAGTAAAATAGTCCAAATCCTTCTGAAAGCTGGTCTTGCCATAAAACAAAGTAAGGTCAAGGGACCTGCGCAGGAGATCCAGTTTTTAGGAATAAAATGGCAGGATGGATGCCATCAGATCCCAATGGATGTGATCAACAAAATAGCAGCTATGTCTCCACCAGCTAGGAAAAAGGAAACACAAGCTTTCTTAGGCATTGTGGGTTTTTGGAGAATGCATATCCCAGATTACAGTCTAATTGTAAGCCCTCTCTATCAAGTAACCCGGAAGAAGAACGACTTTAAATGGGGTCCTGAGCAACAACAAGCTTTTGAACAAATCAAACAGGAAATAGTCCATGCAGTGGCCCTGGGGTCAGTCCGGGCAGGACAAGATGTTAAAAATGTGCTCTACACCGCAGCCGGGGAGAACGGCCCTACCTGGAGCCTCTGTCAGAAAGCACCAGGGGAGACCCGAGGTGGACCCCTAGGGTTTTGGAGTCGGGGATCCAGAGGATCCGAAGCCCGCTACACTCCAACAGAAAAAGAGATCTTGGCAACATATGGAGGGGTTGGAGCTGCTTCAGAAGTGGTTGGCACAGAAGCACAGCTCCTCTTAGCACCTCGACTGCCGGTGCTGGGCTGGATGTTCAAAGAAAGGGTCCCCACCACACATCATGCAACTGATGCCACATGGAGCAAGTGGATTGCACTGATCACACAGTGAACTCGAATGGGAAACCCCAGTCGCCCAGGAATTCTGGAAGTGATCACGGACTGGCCAGAAGACAAGGATTTCGGAATGTCACCAGGGGAGGAGGTGACGCGTGCGGAAGAGGCCCCACCATATAATAAACTGCCAGAAAATGAGAAGAAATATGCCCTGTCCACTGATGGGTCCTGCCGCATTGTGGGAAAGCATCGAAAGTGGAAAGCTGCTGTGTGGAGTCCTACACGACAAGTTGCAGAGGCCAGTGAAGGACAAGGTGAATCGAGACAGTTTGCAGAGGTGAAAGCCATTCAGCTGGCTTTGGACATTGCCGAGGGAGAAAAATGGCCGATCCTTTATCTCTACACTGACTCATGGATGGTGGCAAATGCTCTGTGGGGGTGGCTACAGCAGCGGAAGCAGGGCAACTGGCAGCGCAGAGGCAAACCCATCTGGGCTGCTGACCTATGGCAAGATATTGCTGCCCGGATAGAGAATCGGGTTGTATCATGGTACCCCAGAGAGAACTGAGCCGGACAACGGGACTCATTTCCGAAACAGCCTCATAGACACCTGGGCCAAAGAGCATGGCATTGGGTGGGTGTATCCCATCCCCTGTCATGCACCAGCCTCTGGGAAGAGAGAACGATACAACAGACTGTTAAAAACTACACTGAGAGCAATGGGTGGTGGGACTTTAAAACATTGGGATGCACATTTAGCAAAGGCTACCTGGCTAGTTAACCCCAGGGGATCTACCAATGGGGCTGGCCCTGCCCAATCAAAACTGCCCCGTACCGTAGAAGGGGATAAAGTCCCCATGGTGCACATGAAGAATATGCCTGGGAAGACAGTCTGGGTCAGTCCTGCCTCAGGCAAAGGCAAACCCATCCGTGGGATTTCTTTTGCCCAAGGACCTGGGTGCACTTGGTGGGGGATGCGCAAGGATGGGGAATTCCGATGTGTACCTCCTGTGGACCTGATTTTGGGTGGGAATAGCCAATGAATCAAATTGTGTGTTGTTGATTGCTAAGGAACACTGTCACTGTATGTCCCCATTGCTATAATCGCTATCAGCTGTACTAGGAGTAAGGCACAGGGGTGATGGGATCAGAACTGACCTCAGCAGCTGGCGCCCAGCAACTTCCTCAGGATCTACATCTTCAGCCCACGAACTGTGTGCATGAGCCACACCGGGTGCACCAGTCACAACCTCCGAAAATAGAGCATGCAACAGGCCAGCACCACCCAGCATCTCACCTGCCCTCAGAGACTGTTCTAACAGCTGGAGCCCAGAGCCATGGATTAAATGAACTCAAGGGACACGTTGGAGGGATGGCCCATAAACTAAGGGCATTATTTAGCATGAATATATCTCTGTACATATATATATAACAGGGGAAAGTGGTGGCAATTCATTGAGACCTGTAAGATCTAGACATGGCATAGATGGTATGGAATAAGGGGTGGATAATGTCCTGGTTCCGGCAGGGATAGGGTTAATTTTCTCTGGGATTCCATACCACGTGATCCATGCCAACCTTGAAATGCCGGGGGGAGGGGGCAGGAAGTGCCCGCTTGGAGCGGGCTGAGGCGTCCCGGGTCCGGTCGGTGAGTGGCGGTTTCGTTCCCGCGTTTGTGTATTCCTCTGTCCATATTATTGTTGTTTTGTTTTTCCCTTCGCTGTTTTGTTAAACTGCCCTTGCCTCAACCCCAGAGTCTTTGCCTTTTTCTTCTGAGTCTTCCTCTGTTGCGAAGGCCCAAGCGAGCGGCACGTGGTTCTTTGTTGCCCTCCGAGGGAAAACCACGACATCTTGTTTGTCCGTTCCTCTGTCCATCTTCTTGTTTTGTGTTTTCCTATTCCATCTGCTCTTCTGTCAGACTGCCTTTGTCTCAGTTTTGGTTGTGAGGGTGAGTGAGCAGTGGCACAGGTTGCCCACAGGGACTCTGGAGTCTCCCTCTCTGGAGATTTTCTAAAGCTGTCTGGGCATCTTCCTGGGACTACGGCTCTGGGTGGCTCTGCCTGAGCAGGAGGTTTGGAGCAGGTGACCTGCAGAGGTCTCTTCCAATCTCAACCTTTCTGCGGTTCTGTTCTCCTGTGAGAATTGATAACGACGGAAAGTACACGTCTGGAGTGAGACACAGTGGAATCATTTTTGCAAAGTGCTGAGAATTTTTTAGATCTTGAAAAATATGGCAACGTAGCGGTCTTAGGCCATGACGGTGAGAAGATAAAACTCTTCTGAGAGGAAAGTCACAAACAAGAAGACTTGTGTATCTCACCCTGAGAACGAGATGTCCCTGGTGTCCCAGAGGGAATTGGCCATGGCTTTGGGCAGAGTGGTGGAGATGGCACCCAGGTCGAGGAGGGAGAGGTTGAGGAGGAAGAAGTACATGGGGGTGTGGAGGCGGTGGTCAGAGGCTACGGCAGTGATGATGAGGCCATTGCCCAGGAGGGCAGCCAGGTAGATGCCCAGGAAGAGCCCGAAGTGCAAGAGCTGCAGCTCCCGCGTGTCTGCGAATGCCAGGAGGAGGAAGTGGGTGATGGAGCTGCCGTTGGACATCGGATCCCTTTGTTCCCGAGGTACTGCCAAAGGAGGAAAGCACATTCACAAGTCAGGACAGCTCGGAGCAAATCTCTTCCCATTGCCTGCCCTTCCAAACCCAAGCCCCGAAAACACACTTTGCCTGTGTCCTTTTTTCCGGGAGCTTTCTGCATTTCCCTTGTTGGAGCTCTCATTGTTGCTGGCCAAGTGTGCCGTGAGGAGCAGAGCTCTGCTTCTGGGCTCCCAAGGAGTCATCCCTGCTCCCCTGGTCCGGGGTCAGCACCAGGTAATGGGGGGCAGGAAGGGGTGGATCTCTCCTCCCTGCAGACGTGTGATGGACAGCAGTGTCACTGAGTGTCACCGTCAGAGTTGGGGAGGACATGGGGGATCTCCTGTGGGGCTGCAAACACCAATGTCGGAGCCCCACGTCCCTGCGCATCCTCCCATTCCTCTGCTCTGCAGAACGCATCTTCTCACTGTCACCAGCTCCCCTCTCCTTTCAGACGTCCCTGTCCTGCCCGGAGGTGACCCAGCAGATGGCTATGATGATGCCAGGGAGGTTTCTGACCCTGGGGAGGATCCTTCCCCTGGGCAGGAAGAGTGGGGAATGCCCAGGGTGGCAGAGGCAGGAGCTGGACCCACGGATACCCCTGGAGGTGAGAGGGAAAGAAAGAGCTGCTGGTTCCTGGGGTGGCGTCCCCGGTGCTGGATGAATCGCTGTCACACTGAGAGCCCAACGTGCTGGGATGGGGGAACCTGCCCCAGGAGTTTCCTCTGGGGGACCGTGGGTGGGAGAGGGAGCTGAACGTCTCAGGACTGGTGAGGAGAAGGGAGGAAGGTGATGCACAGCCCAGGAGGGGCACCCCATGGGGGCTGAACGTGCAATGGCCTGCCTTGCTGCTTGCAGGGGCAAACCTGCTCTCCCAGAGAGGTGCTGTGACCCTCAGAGCTAAGGGGGATGGCTGGTCCCTGTCCCCAGAGAGCACGGGCTATGACGATGCCGAAGAGGTGTCTCTGGCACATCCCCCTGAGGACACAGAGGCTGTGACACCGGAGCTCAGTGCACAAGAGTCCTTGAGCCCCGGGCCAGGAGAGCCCGTCCCTGCAGCGCAGCTGGGGGCAGCCAGGAGGGAGGAGAGGTCTGTGCAGCTGGGAGAGCCGTGAGCACCAGGGACCCCTCTCCCTTTTCCCACGGGCAGCAGAAACTGCCAGGGGTTTCCTCGATTTTGATTCCCCTGTTTTTACACAGGGGCCCCCATATTGGTTCTTATTAAAAGCCTTTGAGCCAGAGCTGTGCTTGCCTGCCCAGGTGCTTTAGTGTCTCCCTGAGGGTGGTTGGAGGAAACGGGAGCCCAAAGACATGGCGGTGGGGAAGGGGCATGTGTCGGGTGGGTGTGTGGTGCAGGGCAGTGAGCTGAGCTCAGGTCCAGCACAGCTGCCCGCCTCTCTTCTGAGAGGGTCCTCCACAGAGGCAGCGCACACAGCCCTCCTCACCCCACAGCCAGACCCTGGCTGGGCAGGGCAGGCCCACAGTGCCTGCAGAGGAGCAGAGGCTCCAGCTCCAGCCTTTCCCTGAGGCTGGGCGTTCAGGGAAGAACCCCCTTGGAGGTGCTGGGGATGGAAGCCAGGATCTCCACGTGCAAAGTGGGTGCTCTGCCACTGAGCTACATCTTCTGGAGCCTTCCCAGCAGGAGAGACACTCTCCTCCCATGAGGTGTCTGTGACAAGCACAGCCCCGTTGTCCCCTGGGTGCCCAGGAACCCTCTGCAGAAAACAGCACTTGAGCCTCTCCCTGGCACTATGGGTCCAGTGGCCTCTGCTCTGGGAACTGAAGACAAGGTGCAGGAGGTGCCTGAGGAGGGGAACAGACTCTGCCCCATTGAGCGTGAAACAGAGGAGAGGAATTGGGTCTTGCAGAGACCCCGTGGAGGACACATCCCGATCCTGTGGAGCAGGGAAGGAGGCAGAGCTGGAGACCACCCCAAAGCAGCCCTGAATGGAGAGTCCTGCCCAGGGGGAGGCTGGGGACTTGTGGGGCTGGAGGAAGGCTCCTTCTAAGCCGCAGATGTGCAGCTCCAGGGCAGGGACAGTGCTCTGGCAAGAGGTGAAGGAGCAAGCAGGGCTGGGGCAGGCTGGAGGAAGGCAGACGGGCTCTGCAAAAACCAAAGGGAGAAAAATCATTGCTGAAGCCCGGGGTTGAACCAGGGACCTTTAGATCTTCAGGCTAACGCTCTCCCAGCTGAGCTCCTCCAGCCCTGCCCCAGCAGCCCTTGTCCCTGGGCCACCCCTGCCAGGCCCCAGGCTGACAGAGGGGAGGAGTGCTCCTCAGGGAGGTTCCCAGGGAGAAGCTGTGCCCAGCCCCGGACAGAGGGGACCGGGCCCCTCCCTGCCTC
The DNA here is from genome assembly GCA_009819605.1 of Sterna hirundo. Taxonomy (NCBI): domain Eukaryota; kingdom Metazoa; phylum Chordata; class Aves; order Charadriiformes; family Laridae; genus Sterna; species Sterna hirundo. The sequence goes on along the minus strand of WNMW01000092.1, from coordinate 86,946 downwards.
CAAGGCCAGGTGGGCTCCAGGTTGGGTGGAGGCCACATTACGCTGGGCGTGCCAAGATGTGTGTGGGCCTCGTACAAAGGGGACAGTAGTGAAGGCAAGTGGGCAGGCCAGGCATGTGCAACTGCAAAGGCTGAGGGTCAAAGAAGCATAGGACCGATGGGAGACCTTATCACCTGGAAAGTCTCCTCCCACCCATTTTTTTCCTTGCTGAACTTTGCTGCTTCGTTCCCAGCTCCTCCCCCTCCTTTCCCCTGAGCAGTACAGGGGGATGGGGAATGGGGGCCCTGGTCAGTCCATAACAATTCCTCGCTGCTCCTCCTTCCTTCTAACACTTTTCCCATCGGGTCGCTCTTACAGGCTACAGTCTTTCGAGATAAACCTGCTACAGCATGGGCTGTCCCCAAGCTGAAATTCTTTCAGGAAACATCCAACCTCTCCAGTGTTGGGTCCTCCACCAAGTGCAGGGATTACCTCCTCCACTGTGCTCCTCTCCTTAGGCTGCAGGCAAATACCTGCTCTACTGTGGCATTCTCCACAGGCTGCAGGAGCCCACCTGCTCTGGCACCTGGAGCACCTCCTCTCCCTCCTTCTTCACTGACCCTGCTGTTTTCAGGGCTGTTTCTCACACTGTTTTTTCCCTCACTCCTCTCCCACCCGAGCACTTGTGTCCTTTCTTAAATACACTCTCACAGAGGTTCCACCATCTTTGTTGATGGGCTCAGGTTTGGCCAGCGGTGGGTTTCTTTTGGAGCTGGCATGGAACCAGCTCTGTCTGGCACAGAAGCAGCCCCTGGTCTCTTCTCACAGAGGCCCATCCCTCCAGCCCCATCACCACCAAACCCTGGACGTGGACACCAATTCCACAAGCCCTGGCTCTGCTCCACAAACACTCTGGTGTGAGTCCTCACCCTGCATGGTCACACGGTACGAGCTGTACACCGAGGATTTTTACTCCTGGGCACTTTCCAGCCCAGCCCAGCTCCCTCCAGGCTCTCCCACCTCCCCTGCCCTCTCTCCATCCCAGACCAGTCTGCGCTGGCCCAACAGCAGAGCCCGCCCCAGGGTGCTGCAGAGCTCTGGGCACTCACTGCACAGACACAGCCCCTCTGAAGGGCACCGCAGCTGCTGGGGGGCAGAGGAGGGTCAGCCCCAGTGATGGGGGGCATTTGGGCACAAGGGACAGGCAGTCAGTGGCACCCTGTGTCCTCCTCCCCAGGGTATTCTGAGGGGTCTGCAGCCCCTCTGTGCCATCCTGTTATAGTTGAATTTAAAATAAATCGGGTCCGAAATAGATTCAATAAATATTTATTGAGGTAGGAAAGCAAAAGCAGTGCTGGGCGGCCGGGGAGTCGCAGCTCCACCAAAGGCTTGCAAATTCAAGCAAGCTGAGCAGCTCTTTTTATATTCATGGAGGTCGGTTTACGCCCCTCTGTAGCTTCTTGCTTGAAGTAGTTTAGATAAAATGTCGGTCACCAGATCAGCTCAAAACAATACATTCCGATAACATTGTGGTTCAGCTTTTTGTCATTCATGGAGGTCAGTTTCGACACCTTCGGTACGCCCCTCTGTAGCTTCTTGCTTGAAGTAGTTTAGATAATCGGTCACAGGATCAGCTCAAAACAATACATTCCGATAACATTGTGGTTAAGCTTTTTGTCATTCAGGAGTTCCCATGTTGGTGTAGCAAGATAACATTGTGGACATGTCTCTTCTGGTTAAACAGAGAGTTCTCAAGACTGCCACAATGGGTTCGTCCCTCTTGCTTAACTTGTTTGATCAGCAAATCACCTTTAGTTACTTATTACAATCCCCCCCTTCTTTTATTTATAAGTGATTTGCTGATCAAACCTAGACAATACCTCACAAGCTGCATCTAATTCAGGATTTTCGTTCGGTATAGTTTTCATTTCCAGTTCCGATTGCTTCATCACCATTAGCTGCACTTTTTCTAACCTGCTTTCAACAAAGGTTACAAATATTAATGACACAGTGTCCAAAAGTCAGAGCCAATAGCAACATCATGAGGGGTCCCGCCAAATTAGCCCAGGTTCGTCCAAATAACCATCCGTGGTCATTAGGCTGCAGGATTTCTAGTATAACATGCTTACAGTTGCCAAGGTGGGGGCCCTCTATGTGTCCATCCCAGCTAGGAGCTGGCGGGTTGCATCCTCTGGGTCCCCATGTTATATTTAAAAATCTATCTTTAATGGCTACGTCCCAGTGTGAAGCTATAGTTTCACATCCCCAATATGCACAGTAATAGTGATTAGGGAAATTGCAATAGCTTTTCCCTGGATTCGAACTGGGGCAGAGATAAAAAAAGGTTTTACTGCTCTTTCTCGTCGGCCAGGTGGGTCTAGTTCATAAAAGACTAAATCTTCCAATTTAACTTGGAATTCTGGGGGTCCGGCTGTCACATTATACCGAACCTCTATTGAATCTTCCCATCGACCTAAGGTCCAATTGAAGGGTTGATGTTCATTTTCTAAAGTCATGGTAATCAATACCATTAATAGGATCCCAGCTTTCATTTCCCCACTGTTTAGTACCTCTCTGCCTTCCTCGTCTACTCCTTTGCAGAGAGCAACGGGATATCAAGATCTTCTCGGCAGCAGCAGATAGTCTTCAGGGGAATTTTGCTGTTATCCTATCAATAATTTCCAAGGTCTAAAGGGTTAGTTATCTCTCAAATATATTTCCACCTATGTGGTTGTTGTGCCCGTTTCCAGGCGAATCTTATAGCACACTGTCTTAAAACTCTATACCAGTCTGTTTCATATACTTCCCAAAGTTCAGGTACTGACAGTTCCCATCCACAAAATAATTTACGAATTTCCACTGGTTCCTCTGGTCCCCTGGCATGTATCAAATCATTGCGACATTTCATACAGTAGGGTTGTCTCTTAAATGAAACACAGGACCAACCTCTATTACAATTTAGACATCGGCAAACAACCTAACATAAATGTCCGGAAGTAGGGTGTTTTAAGCAGGGTATTTCCCCAGAGATCTCCTACTCTGGGTGATTCGGGTATCTCTGTCTCAGTTTCACAACAAAATGGAAAAACCTGGGGAGTTCCTGTTAGTTTGTATAATCCACACCCCCCACCCGGTTTGGGCCGGTATCCTTTCTTCACTCCAAGGTGCAAAATATACCTTTCGTAGAGTATTTCCTGGTGGGATTTGGAACCATCGATATAAACTATCTCTTACTTCCCTTCTGGAGTGGTTCATTTACCGGTCTCGCTTTTCCTTATCTTTATTCGAAGACCTCCTGGTTCCGACGTAACAGTCCACTTCTCTGGGAAGATAGGTCCCTTAATTCTACTAGCGTGAGTCCATCCTTTTTCTGCTGTCCGTACAGCCGTATCTGTGGTAAGTACTAATCCTTTTCCCTGGGTGTTAATTAAGCCTCTCTCTTCCCAAATTTTTCCAAAAGTATGTACCACCCCAAAGGTATACTTTGAATCTGTATAAATAGTTCCAGTTTTATTTTCTAAGAGCTTTAATGCCCTTAGCATAGCATATAACTCACATGCTTGTGTGGACCAGGCTTTACTTAATGGTCCTGATTCTTTTATCTTAAAAGTATACCCATCCACAATAGCATATCCTGATTTCCGTTGTCCTTCAACCACTCGTGAGGAGCCGTCCACAAATAATTTTTCTCCTTCGTCTAATTCATCGTCTTCTAAGTCCTCCCTTATTTTAGTCTGCAAATGTATTAGTTGGAGGCAGTCATGTGTCAAATCTTCTTTAGGATCTCCGTATAAAAATTGGGCAGGATTCTGAATAGAAGTGATTTCCATTTCTAGTCGAGGGGAGTTGATTAAAATTCCCTCATATTTCAGCAATCGACTATCCGTAAGCCACTTATCAGCCCGTTGTTGCAATACTCCTCGAATGTTATGGGGGGTGTATACTTTTAGTTCACCTCCTAAGGTGACTTTTCCAACTTCTTCTACTATTAATGCAGCGGCCACTATTGCTTGCAAGCAGGTGGGCCACCCGCGGCTTACAGGATCCAGTATTTTAGAATAATATCCTACAGGCTTTCTCTGCCCTGCCCATCCTTGGGTCAGAACCCCATAAGCTGTCCCGTTATCTACATTGATAAAGAGTTGAAAGGGTTTACGGATATCGGGTAAACTGAGGACAGGTGCTTCTACCAGATCTCTTTTTATATTTTCCCAACGATTCTCATCTTCAGGGGACCATTTTACCAACCCGTTTTTAGTTAATTTTTCGTACAAGAATTTTACTTTACTGCTGTAATTTTCTATCCACTGTCGACAGTACCCTAATAATCCCAATAACTGTCTTATCTGTCTTTTATTAGTGGGCGCTGTTAGAGACAAAATTCCTTTTACTCTTTCGGGATCTAATTTCTTGTGTCCCTTTATGAGCCAATGCCCCAAATATTTTACCTCCTCTTCAGTAAACTGTAATTTGGATTTAGAAACCTTTAATCCCTTGAAGCCTAAAAAGTTCAATAATTTGATGCTCTCATTTCTGACTCCTTCTTGAGTTTTTCCAGCGATCAATAAATCATCCATGTATTGTATTAGAATTAGTCCCTGACTTAATTCATAAGATTCCAGTAACTGTTGCAGAGCTTGTCCAAACAAGTTCGGAGACTCTGTAAATCCCTGGGGCAAAACGGTCCACCGTAATTGTTGTTTTCTATGGGTCTTGGGGTTCTCCCACTCGAAAGCAAAATAGTCCCTACATTTTCCTTCTAAGGGACAAGCCCAAAAAGCATCTTTTAAATCTATAACACTATACCATTTATAATCTGGACTTAACTGATTAAGTATAGTGTGCGGGTTAGCCACCACAGGGAACCGGGTAATGGTTCGTTCATTTACGGCTCTCAGATCTTGTACTAAACGATAGGACCCATCCGGCTTCTTTACAGGCAATATGGGAGTATTGTGGGGAGACATACAGGGTTCCAAAAGCCCTTGGGCCAAAAGTCTCTCAATTACTGGCTGCAACCCTTCTCTCCCCTCTCTAGAGATGGGATACTGTTTTATCCTAATTGGCTGGTCTGGGTCTTTTATGGAGACCGTGATCGGTTTCATATTTAATTTTCCCACCGACCCTGGGCTATACCAAGTTTCTGGATTAATCTTGGCTTCATCTTCCGCAGTTAATAAGCATAATCTTACTTTTAATTTCTCTTGCTCTACTTCCAAATTGATTCCTAATTCCACCATCAGGTCTCGTCCCAAGAGGTTATACTCAGCTTCTGGGACCAATAAAAATGTTCCCACTCCATGTTTATTTGGGGCTTCTATTGTTACATTCCTTATCAGGGGCACCTTAAAAGGTTCCCCCTTTGCACCAATTACTTGGAGTTTATCCTTTGATTCAACACATCCAGATGGTACCTTTTGGACTGTTGATCTTTCGGCACCCGAGTCCACAAGGAACTCGAACACTTCATGCTGAGGACCCAATTTCAATTTTATCAAGGGCTCAGTAACCCTAGGGGTCCCCAGCAAATAGAGCCCCTGACCCCCCTAATCTTCCTTAAAAATCTCCTCATCCTGCATTGTTTTCCTACAATTTCTCTGTAGATGTCCCTTCTTGCGACAATAAAAACATTCTGTGTCCTGCGAACTAAATCTTCTTCTTCTCGGTTCTACTGTGCCCTTCCGGGGACTTTCTCCTCTCCTACCCTGATTTTGTCCTTCCCTTACAGCTGCCATCAGGATCCTGGCTTGTTTCTTCTGATTTTCTTCTTCCCTTCTCACATACACCTTCTGAGCTTCTCGTAATAATTCATCTAACCCCTTCTCCTGCCAGTCTTCTACTTTCTCTAACTTTTTCCTTATATCTGTCCAAGATTTAGCTACAAATTGAGTTTTCAGCAGGGCTTGACCCACTTGGCTATCGGGGTCTAACCCAGAATATAGCTGTAAACTTTTTCTCAATCTTTCGAGCCATTTGGTGGGGGGTTTCATCTTTCTTTTGTTGTTCATTAAAGGCCTTATTAATATTTTGCCCTCTGGGCACAGAATCTCTAATCCCCTGAATTATCATATCCCGGAGATCAATCATGTTATTTCTATGTGCGGGGTCTTGATTGTCCCAATTGGGCCGCTGTAAGGGCCATTTTACATCTCCGGGGGGACCATGCTGATGCCTCTGATCCCAATGCCTCATGCCTGCCGTTCTGATCATTCCTCGTTCTTCGTTTGTGAACAAGATCTTTAAAATAGACTCCATCTCGTCCCAAGTATAAATGTTAGGCCCGAGGAATTGATCAAAACGTTCTGCTACCCCTAATGGGTCCTCTATCAAGTGTCCCATTTCTTTCTTAAATTCCCTCACATCCCCGGAGCTGAGGGGTACAGATACAAATCCAACTCCGGGTTGCGGTCCCCCCACAGCAGTCTCCCTTAAGGGATACAATAAATTTTCCTCCCTCCTTTCTCTAGTTTGACTTCTAGTTATTCTCCGATTAGAAGGAGGAGCCTCTTCCCCAGGTTCTGTGGGGGCTGTTGGAGGGAGATTTTGCTCAGGACCTTGCGGAGGGGGGACATAGGGTGGGGGAGACGCTGGATTTTCGTCTGCATCCCACCTTTTCTTTCTATCATTTTTCTTTTCTTTTAATGGAAACAAATTAGCGGCCTGAGCCGTGCCCAGGATCCATAAAAAGGCATATTCACTCTCCTCCTTATTAAATGGTCGTTTGTTGTTAACATATATGTTTAATTGTTGGCATATCCAATCCTCTAAGGATCCATGAATTGGCCAATATAAATCTTTTCTTATCTGTTTTCTTCCCCATACCTCCATACAATAATAGACCAATTTCTCCTTGGACTTCCCTTTTCGAGAAGGGGAACTATCCCAATATCAAATCATTAGGCCTAACGGGCTATCTTGGGGTATATCGGGGAGCCCACCCCCACCCCGTATCTCCTGCATGGAACCAGAAATCCTACTTTTCTTCTGTCCCATCTTCCGAAAGTGCCTTCTTTCACTCAAAATTCACTCATTCCCCTCCGTTCGTGGCCCACGCCCTCGCGGACAGTGGGAACCGCACTATTAGGAGGTCCACACTCACTTCGTCCGGTGGGCTACTAAGCCCAGTGGACGTCTCAGTCACTCGCACCCGGGTACCCAATCCCCGACCGAACGGAACCGCAATATACTTACTCACTCCCGAGTCTTCGTCCGGCTCTTCATGCACAAAAATTACGGGGAACTGCAGTATCTCCTTTCTTTTTTTTTTTTTTTTTTTTTTTCTTTTTGCTTTCCTATCTCAGTTCGGAAAATCCAGGTGAGCTAAGTCGGAATCTCCTCCGGGACCATCCGAAGATGGGGCGCCCTCCCAGAGTCGAATTCTGAGTTGGCTGTCTGGATCCGAGTCATGGCACCAAATTTGTTATAGTTGAATTTAAAATAAATCGGGTCCGAAATAGATTCAATAAATATTTATTGAGGTAGGAAAGCAAAAGCAGCGCTGGGCGGCCGGGGAGTCGCAGCTCCACCAAAGGCTTGCAAATTCAAGCAAGCTGAGCAGCTCTTTTTATATTCATGGAGGTCGGTTTACGCCCCTCTGTAGCTTCTTGCTTGAAGTAGTTTAGATAAAATGTCGGTCACCAGATCAGCTCAAAACAATACATTCCGATAACATTGTGGTTCAGCTTTTTGTCATTCATGGAGGTCAGTTTCGACACCTTCGGTACGCCCCTCTGTAGCTTCTTGCTTGAAGTAGTTTAGATAATCGGTCACAGGATCAGCTCAAAACAATACATTCCGATAACATTGTGGTTAAGCTTTTTGTCATTCAGGAGTTCCCATGTTGGTGTAGCAAGATAACATTGTGGACATGTCTCTTCTGGTTAAACAGAGAGTTCTCAAGACTGCCACAATGGGTTCGTCCCTCTTGCTTAACTTGTTTGATCAGCAAATCACCTTTAGTTACTTATTACAATCCCCTCTCCCCAGCCCAGTACAAGACCCCTGGCCCTGGGGACCCTCAGGCAGCTCCTGCCACCCCACCGACAGAGTGGCACTGGCACAGCCTGCCCCAGGCTGCTGCAGCCAGAAAGGTCTTCTCATTTCCCATTCATTCAGCCCTGCTGCTGCTGGGTCTCAGAAAAAGAAGCTGCAGCTGGTTCATTTATTTTATTTAAACACACAGAGAGACTGACTCTTTATTTACACAAATCTTTTGTGTCACAGACGAGAGGTGAAAAGTTAAGGAGGAGGGGAGGAATAGTGAATGCTTGTCACAAAGATACAGGGAATCGTTTGCAGAGGAAGGTACACAGTCTGTGGCTGATGAAAAGATGCCCAATCAGTTTCCTCAGGGCATCCTTGATCTCCTGGTTCCTCATGGTGTAGATGAGGGGGTTCACTGCTGGAGGTACCACCGAGTACAGAAATGACAGCACCAGATCTAAGGATGGGGAGGAGATGGAGGAGGGCTTCAGGTAGGCAACTACAGCAGTGCTGATAAACAAGGAGACAATGACCAGGTGAGGGAGGCATGTGGAAAGGGTTTTGTGCCGTCCCTGCTCAGAGGGGATCCTCAGCACAGCCCTGAAGATCTGCACATAGGACACCACAATGAAAACAAAACATGCAAAGAATAAACAGGCAAAAAACACAATAAACCCAACTTCCCTGAGGTAGTCTGAGTCTGAGCAGGAGAGCTTGAGGATCTGGGGGATTTCACAGAAAAATTGGTTTAGAGCACCTGACTCTTCATTTACTCAACTTTTTTCTGCCACACAAGACAGGTGGATACTTAATGAGGAGGGGATGAATAATGAAAGCTTGACTTGTCACACCAGATGCTGGGAATCCTTTGCAGAGGAAGGTACACACTTTATGGCTGCTGAAAAAAATGTCCAATCAGTTTCCTCAGGGCATCCCTGATCTCTTGGTTCCTCATGGTGTAGATGAGGGGGTTCACTGCTGGAGGCACCACCGAGTACAGAAATGACACTGCTAGATTCAGGAATGAAGAGGAGATGGAGGGGGGCTTCAGGTAGGAAAACATCCCAGTGCTGATAAAGAGAGAGACCACGGCCAGGTGAGGGAGGCACACGGAAAAGGCTTTCTGTCTTCTCTGCTGTGAGGGGATCCTCAGCACAGCCCTGAAGATCTCCACATAGGACATCACAATGAAAAGAAAACATCCCAAAAAACCAAAAGCACTAACCAGAAGAAGGCCAGCTTCCCTGAGGTAGTCTGAGTCTGAGCAGGAGAGCTTGAGGATCTGGGGGATTTCACAGAAGAACTGGTCCACAGCATTGCCTTGGCAGAGAGGGATTGAAAATGTATTGGCTGTGTGCAGCAGAGCATGGAGAAAGCCACTGCCCCAGGCAGCTGCTGCCATGTGGACACAAGCTCTGCTGCCCAGGAGGGACCCATAGTGCAGGGGTTTGCAGATGGCAACGTAGCGGTCGTAGGCCATGACTGTCAGAAGATAAAACTCTGCTGACATCAAGGTGAGAAACAGAAAGACCTGGGCAACACATCCCAAGAAGGAGATGGCCCTGGTGTTCCAGAGGGAATCGGCCATGGCTTTGGGCAGAGTGGTGGAGATGCAGCCCAAGTCGAGGAGGGAGAGGTTGAGGAGGAAGAAGTACATGGGGGTGTGGAGGCGGTGGTCAGAGGCTACGGCAGTGATGATGAGGCCATTGCCCAGGAGGGCAGCCAGGTAGATGCCCAGGAAGAGCCCGAAGTGCAAGAGCTGCAGCTCCCGCGTGTCTGCGAATGCCAGGAGGAGGAAGTGGGTGATGGAGCTGCCGTTGGACATCGGTTCCTTTTGTTCCCGAGGTACTGCCAAAGGAGGAAAGCGCACTCACATCATGACAGCTCTGAGCAAATCTCTTCCCATTGCCTGCCCTTCCAAACCCAAACCCTGAAAACACACTTTGCCTGTGTCCTTTTTTCTGGGAGCTTTCTGCATTTCCCTTGTTGGAGCTCTCATTGTTGCTGGCCAAGTGTGTCGTTAGGAGCAGAGCTCTGCTTGTGAGCTCCCAAAAAGTCATCCCTGCTCCACAGCAGCGGGGATTTGGGAAAGGGGTTACAGCTTCTGACCTTCCCTAGTTACCTCATCTGTAATCCACCTGTAACGCAGAGGAGCTGCTCAGCGTATTCCTGCAGGAGAACCACAAGGAAACTCCTGGTCGTCCTAAAACGGCAGTGACATGAGCAGAGGCAGCTCACTCCTGAGCCTTGTCAGGGGAAAATACCACGCAGACCTTCCCTCACTCCCCCCACCACCACCTGCAGAGGGATAGGGAGAAGAGGGAGAAAAAGGAATAAAAATCTCATGGGTTGAGATACAGACAGTTTGATAGACCAGTAACGGGAAAGAAAATAACAATCATTGTAAAAGAATACAGGAAACCACAAGGGATGCAGTACAATTGCTTACCACCCGATGCCCATCCCGAGCAGCGAACACGGATTCCTGCCGCCCGGCCAACCCCCATTTCTATACTGAGCAGGACCAGCCCAAGGCATTTTATTGACCTCTCTGGTGGTTTTGGTACTGAGTCCATGAAGCTCAGACACAGGGGAAGCCGATGAAACCTCTCCAGAAGTCAACGTCAGATGCAAACTCCAAGTTTCTTGGAGCGTTAATGAGTCCCACTGAGGGCCATTACTGCCAAAGGCTCCTGGGGGCTCGTTCGAGGGAAAGTTGGAGGCAGTGAGGGCAGGTCGGCAAAGGCAATGGAGAAGTGTCTCTGATGCTGGCTAATGCTGAATGTGTGTGAGAGGAAGGCAAAGGGCCAAGCCCTGGCCTCCAGCCCCTGGGAAGGGAGATCCTGCCCCACGAGCACAGCTCAGGGCTCTTCCTGGGGCATTGTGATGGGAGGACGTGCAATGCCAAGGGCAGAAACAGAGAATGACGGCTCCCGGGTGGGGAAGAGGAGGCGCTAAGGCCCTAGTGCTGTAAGGATAAGGTGTCTTCTGGTAGCCTTGGTGGCACAGACAACAGCCACCGCCAAGAGGAGAAAGACATAAGCACTGCTGGGGGCTTTCAGCCTTGCCAACTCCCTTGATCGCCTCCACCCCTGGCTGTGCTGTGGTGTCCCACATCTGCTCCTCTTCCCCTGCAGGCTGCAGATATCCCGCCTGCTTCCCCGTCTTGCTCTCCCCTCAGCATCTCACTGCCTTTACTCATCTCTTTCCATCGTCCTTGGCTGTTCTTGAAACACAACGCCTTGGGTGATCCCGACTCCCTCTGGGTGATCTGTTGCAGCACAGTGCTGCCCTTGCAGTGGCATTTCTTCCTCCTGGTGTCCAGTCTCAACCTCCCAAGCTGCCCTTTGTTCCATTATTTCTTTCTCCTGCTCTTTCCCACCAATGGAAAGTTCCATCATCTCACAAACAACCCTTCAACCAGGTTCATGCCATTCCAATACTGCCCAGAGCCTCCCAGCCGCTGGGCCAGAGAAGCCCACGTCCCTCAGCCTCTCCACAAGGCACACGTGCACTGGGCCCTAAAGCCCATCGTGGCAGACCTCCTCTGGATCCTCTCCACGTCCTCTCCACTTCTCCAAAATGGGGAGACGCACAGTGGGACGCAGCTGTGTGTGTTGGACCACAGCAGTGCTGAGTCCAAGGGGAAGGTGACTCAAGTTGCCTGGGGGGCACACGCTCCTCCTCCTGCAGCCCCGTAGACAGCCGGCCTTGTTCATAGTGAGCGTGCACCACTGGCTCATGAGGCGTCCCCCAGGGTGCCCAGCCCCGTCTCCGCAGGGTCACTGCTCAGCACATCAGGTCCCAGCCTGTCCTGCTGCCTTGGGGTTATTCTTCCCTGGGATGCAGGACTGGCCACTTCTCCTTGAAAAGCTTCAAGACATTTCTGTTGGCCAAATCCCAGCGTTTCCCCAGCAGCCCCTGGACTCAAGCTCCATTTGGTCATCTGTTAATGTTTGTGTGCAGATGGTCACCCTGATCCTGATGCTTGTTCCCCAGGGCTCGGTCTTTGGGGCCAGATCACTTTCATATCTTTACAGAATCACACAGAATCACAGAATGGTTCGGGTTGGAAGGGACCTTAAAGATCATCCAGTTTTTTCCTGATCTCTAATCTACATCTACCCCCATTCAATTTGAGGCCATTACCCCGTGTCCTATCGTTACACTCCCTGATAAGGAGTCCCTCCCCATCCTTCCTGTAGGCACCCTTTAGGGACTGGAAGGCCGCTATAAGGTCTCCCCGGAGCCTTCCCTTCTCTAGGCTGAACAGCCCCAACTCTCTCAGCCTGTCCTCACAGCAGAGGGGCTCCAGCCCTCTCATCATCTTTGTGGCCCTCCGCTGGACCCCTTCCAACAGGTCCATGTCCCTCTTGTGCTGAGGACTCCAGAGCTGGACACAGTACTGCAGGTGGGGTCTCACCAGCGCAGAGTAGAGGGGCAGAATCACCTCCCTCGATCTGCTGGCCACGCTTCTTTTGATGCAGCCCAGGATGCGGTTGGCTTTCTGGGCTGCACGTGTGCTTTGCCTGCTCATGTTGAGCTTCTCATCCACCAGCACCACCTTCTCCTCAGGGCTGCTCTCAAGCCATTCTGCGCCCAACCTGGATTTGGGCCTGGGATTGCCATGACCCAGCTGCAGGACCTTGCACTTGGCCTGGTTGAACTTTATAAGGCTCACACAGGCCCACCTCTCAAGCCTGTCAAGGTCCCTCTGGATGGCATCCCTTCCCTCCAGCATGACGACTGTGCCACACAGCTTGGTGTCATCAGCAAACTTGCTGAGGGTGCACTCAATCCCACTGTCCATGTCACCGACAGAGATGTTAAACAGCACTGGTCCCAGTACTGACCCCTGAGGAACGCCACTCGTCACTGGTTTCCATGTGCACACGATGCTCTAGGCTCACTTTGCCACCACCGCAGAGACACAGGGAGAACCCACCTCATTCTAAGGGAGACACTGAAAAAAGCTCACTGAATCAGTCTCAGCCTTGTTTCTCCATCTTATCAGCAAAGTCAGTTTCGAAGAAATGCTGTGTAGACTTGTAAAACCTTTCAGATAGCAATGGATCATGGGAAGTCTCCAGCATAACCTCTTGCTCAAAGCAGGCTGCACGTCGATTTCAGGCTCTGTTACTCACAGCTTTGCCTATTTGCGTCATGAAAATCTCCCCGTGATTTCGGGTTTGGTTTTGCTTTTGATTTATTCATCTTGAGTTTGTCAAGCATTGTACAGCCCAATGCAAAACATGATAGGAGGGGAAGACGACTTTCAGGTCCTTTAATTTTCCCAAGTTGATGCCATCCATGGACACTCTGGATAGTCAATGGGGTCCAGCAAATGATTTCCCAGCCTGAGGTTCGTCACCTTCTTCTCACTGGCTGTGTCACCCTCTAATCCCTCTTGACTGCGTCGACTGTTTTCCTTTAAAGGTACTGGCAGCTTGGGCAGACACAGCCTGAACAAGGTATTTGCAGTCAGCTCTCCAGGGGAGCTGAAGCTGCTCTGGAGTATGAAGATACCTAGGTGGAGCTATCAGAGATAACAGGAATGCCCCGGGAGACCTGTCCCCCTCCTGAGGAGGATTATCGCCAGGCAGGACAGCAGTTTTGTCTAAGCTACTATGGGAGACCTGTGTTCACACAACCAAATACCTTGTTGGGACTTTTGGTACTATTTAGGCCCCTTTCACGTGCTCTGCTCTGTCACTTTCTCTGTAGGAGCCTCTTCAGGGCAATTCTCACTTCCTCATTCCTCAGGCTATAGATGACAGCGAGGGCTCCATGGCTCTGTTCCCAGCGCAGAAACGTTCCCCAGTCCCTGTAAGCCCTTGCAGAGCAGAGCGATGCTCTCGTCGGCTGGGAGACTGAGCCTTCCCTTTTGCATTTCCCAGAGCACACGGACTTCTCACGGCTCACACTTGAAGAACGTGAGCTGTTAACAAGCAGCTCTCTCATCTTCAACTCTGATATATCAATAATGAGAATAGCGGTTTAGAACACGTCATAAAAGCATTCACATTAGCCAAGTGAAAAAAACCAACCAAACAAGTGTCTTGTTCAAGAGGACGCTTGAATTCCCAGAGACATGCAGTCTTAAGAGTGTGATCGCTGTTATTTTTTCTTTGTTTCTTACTATTCCTGCCTATTTCTGTGAGTTCTCCTAGACCTGCCATTCAAAATCTCCAAGATAACATTAGGGTTTATGTGAGGGAAAAGTGACCATGATTTCTTTCCTAACCTCCCCATTTATGCATGCAAATGCATAGGAAAATGAAATATTTTTATTTCCTGAAACACCGTCAGGTACTTGCATTTATCGTACACAAATTTTTAAGTGCAAGAAACCATTTATAGGCAGGTTGTCCATAAGCAGCATTTTCTGCTTGTATAAACACGCCCCGCCACCCCCCAGCCCCAAACCTACAGCATATTCTTTCTAACGCCCAGATAACTCGGTGCTTCATGAGATCCCGCCTAGTGCATGGTTTGGACTGACTTTGGGCATGGGAAACTGCTGGAGGACTCTTGGCACAGTGACTGTCTCACCAGCGGCATTTCTCCAAGCCCAACAAAACCTGCTCCTCTGAGCCCAGCCAAGCCACCCCGATGCCTGCAGCCGCTTTTGGCAGTGGCTGTGCCGCCACGGTGCCTCGGCACTTCAGAGCATGCCGAAAGATATTTACCATTGGCAGAAGCCACAAAGCAGGAACACACTCCTCACTCCACGGTGCTGCAGGAGATGGCGGTGACCTCTTTTCCTCTCTGTCATTTCCCTGCAAACCACCTGCATGGGGTTCTCTGGACACTTCTCCCCGACTCATGTTCCTACCTGGGTAGAAGTCAGTTAGTGAACAACCCCAGGAGAGACAACAGCAATGATAGTGCTACCTGTGCTCCTCCCCAGGCACCCACCGCATCATTAACAACGTTAGAAAGACCATCAGAGTAATGGACGTTTGCATCATTAGCAGGGTCTGAGCAACTTCCAGAACATGGCTTTCAAAAATAGAGAAATTGAGAAATGAGATTGGGCAGCTCAAATGAAAACTGCTAGGCTCCTGAAAGGGAATCCAAAAAAAAAAAAAAAAGGTAAGGAGGGAGCAGGAAATAAGTAAATTCAGTCTGTGATTAGCTTTAGTTTGCAGCAACAGAAAAGGCTGCTCCGCAACACCTCCTCCCTGGGCCTCCACCTTGGCTGTGCCCCATATTAGCTCCAAGGTGGAGACGGTCTTGAGTGCTCAACCTCCAATGGCTCATGCTCTGTGCTCAGGTTCACCTCCAAAGGGGGTGCAGAGAGAAAGCTCAGGTTGGAGGTTCATGGGAAGGTCAGAAGGCCCGTGTCCTGTCCCTGCACTGCAGATGTCTATGTTTGTCCATTTAACGTGACACGAACAATGGATGAGTGTGTCTGACCAAGGCAGCCTTGCGTGGCTCTATCGCCAAGAGCACAGATGACCCTTCCAGAAGAGAGCATCTCCTGCCCTCCTGTGAGGCTCATGCAGCCCTTGATTTCTTTGCAACTCTACGCAGGGGTCGAGCCCTACCGTTCAGCCAGTCCTTCACCCACCGCACCCTCCACCTGCTCATCTCCAAGTTGGGCAACTTGTCCGGAAGGACACTCTGAGGGACACTATCAAAAGCTTCTCTAAAATCCAGCAAAACTACATCCACCACCTTCCCTTCATCCACTAGGCAGGTGACCTTATTGTGGTTCGTGGTGAATGGCCTGTTCCCCTTAATGTTAACTCCTTCTCCCAGGTGGGCGTTAGGGCTCTGGGTGGCCCCCAGTTCAGGCTGGGCTGTTCACTCTCCAAGAAGGGCACTCTGGGGAGACTGCACCAATACTGAGAGAGCTTCTTAAATCACACCGCTTTTGAAATCGAATTGCGCGCACACAAACAGATACAGAGGTTAACCTCTATAGTTCAGATGTTTCTCTTTTTGCAAAAAGTAGTAAATTCCTGGTACCAAATGATCTTGGTCGCCTCGAGAAATCCAATAGTAGTGAATGACTCACTCTTTTCCTTGGTCTGCATTTGTCAGCAGATGATCTCTGAAATCCTCGCAAAATCTACTCTGAAATCCAATCTTCGAAAGCCTCGTGAAATCTACTTTTGAAATCCTCGCAAAACCTACACTTTGATATCCTTGGAAAATCTACACTTTGATATCTTCATATCCTCATATCCTCATGCACGCTTTGATAGCCTGATATCCTCAATACCCTGGGGCACCCACAACTCCTCTGGAAATCCTGTTCCATCGTCTCACAACCCTTTTCATAAAAAAAATTCTTCCTTAGGCCTATCCTAAATCTACTCTTTTACAGTTTACAACTGTTGTCTCTTGTCCTGTCACTACAGAGTCCCTATCTTACGTATAACTCCCCTTTAAACTATATAAACTGTCGTATGTCTCAGGTGAACCTTGCCATGTTTGAATCTTTAAATACGTCGCTGTGTTGATTATAGCAAATTTTGTTAAATCATTTTGATAATTGTCAGGTGATTAATATTGTCAACATCATACAACTTAACCCTGTGTTACTAAATCTTAAATTGCTGCCACCTCAAAGTTGGGCAGGATCCCAAATCAACATTCACAACAAGGCTGGACATGAGGAGAAAGAAACGTCCCATGAAGGACAGTGCTGTGACTCCTGAGGTCACCCAGAGGGAGCCTGGATCAGCGCAACGCTGGGTGTTCCAAGGAACAGGCAGGGAGGAAGAAGAGCTGTCAGTAAAGGCGAGGAGATGCCCCAGTGGGAGCAAGGGGAGGAAACAGGTTGGGTGTCCACAGCCTGCAGGTCTTTGTCCCCTTGGCTGTGGCGGTTGTCTTTGCTACCAAGGCCTGAAAGGAGACACCTTAATCTCATGGAACCGGGGCCTCACTGCTTCCTCGCACCCCCCAGGGAGGCCGGGAGGTGCCGTTGTCCTTGATAAAATACATCAAGGCTTTCCTCAGCATCAGCTCCTCCTGCACAGTGCCTTTGCCTCCCTGCAATCACAGCCTCCACTTTCCTGCTCGAACAAATCCATGGGGAGGCTTGGTCTGTAATGGCCCTCAGTGGGGCCAGTTCATGCTCCAAGACACTGTGGCCTTTGCTTCTGACTTGAATTCCTGCACAGGTTGTTCAAGCTCCTCTCAGTATCTGGCATTCCTGGGCTCAGCAGCAAATACCCCATGGGGCTCGTTAAAGGGCAGAAAGCCCTAATGAGCCACAGCTCTTCCATGACTTTCTTCAGGGCTTCTAGCCTGGTACAGCTCAGTGGAGAGGTCTCAGGAGTCTACTTAAAGTGGAAGGTTTCAAGAAGAACTTAATAAAAAGGAAAATTTTCATTTTGAAAGGGCTTTTTAGTAGTCTTTTTCTTTTTCCAGAGGAAATGCTTGCAGCTTTCTCCAACTGATACTGAACCAGAGGGTCTCCTAAGGAGGACCAGGGAGGTAGCAGCTGCCATCTCCTCGAGGTCCTCCACTGTATGGACAACTTGCCCCCCCACCTCCTCCTCCCCACCGTTTCTCTTGGGGCTGCCTGGGACTTGCATTCTTTTCCTACATCAGACTTGTGCGCTGAGTCTGCAGCTGAATGTTAACAGCTCCTTTGCACCAATTCCTGCCTGATTCCCCCGGAGACTTGATTGTACATAGACAAGGGATTCTTATTCATTTTGAGCAACCAGAAGGAAAAAATGATACAAATTCATTAAAGAAACCCAATGCATTCCTCCACTATACGCCAAGTCCAAGCCTCCAATAAGCTCCACCTTCCTCAAACGACCAATATAAAAGAAATATGTTGGAGATACTGATCGGAAATTATAAATATACGCAGAGTTCGTGAGTTGGCTAAAGAGACAGTGTGGCAGATTAAGTAAACTTTGCCTTATTCTTGGCCTAATTTCCATCCCAGAGCCTTGTCACCAACTCATCTCTCTAGTGATGTCCCTGCCCATGTTACATTAGGCGCTTGTCAAACAAAACTTTTCTTCTCCAGCAAACTCTAGCAAAACTCTTCCTTGGGGACAGTCTCTCCTCAAAGTCCCCCTGCAACCCTATGGTCAATTGAGATGCAAGAATAAACTCATTACAGTTCCTTCACGTTAACGAGCTCCCAGGGGAAAGTCACGGAGCGTGGAGGGCCCTGGCAGGAATAAAGAGCCTTGGAGGTTCAGCAGGGTCTGCTGCGGGCTGTGGGTGATGAAGCTGCCTCAGGACATTGAAGCGTGCCTCCCTGGGGGCTGATTAGAGCAGAAAAGCAGAGGCAGTGATTTCAGGGTGACAAAGAAAGGAGGCAGAGACATCCTGTGTGCTGTAGCCCCCTGGACGTGCCCTGTCAAGCCAAGGGGCCCAGTGCCAATCCCCAGCTCATTGAAATGGGGATGCTTTTGGTCATCACCACCTGAGCTTTCCCTCTGCTCACTACGAGGGCCCATACACGCTGAGTGCCTTCCACACTCTTGCCCCTGTGTCTCGGCACTACGCAGCTCCCCCTAAGCCTTTGCCTGCACCCTAACCCTAATCCCTCACCTGCAGCTCTCATCTGTAGCCCTTCCCTGAACACTAACGCCAAAGCTGAAACCCTCACCACATGCCTCACGCCTAAACCCAAACCCAACTCCCTAATCCTGTCTCAAACCAAGAGAAACTTATTGGAGAGGCCAAGACTGGTGGCAGCCTGGGCTGCAGTGTTCAGCCCCTGGTGGAATTCATCATCTGAAGGGATATATGCCAGCTGAAAACTATAGTCAAGACCCTAATCCTTGGGAAAGGAACTCTCAGCTGTTTTAGTCACTGGTAAATGGGACACGCATGACCCTCTGGAAGTGCAACAAGGCCATGTGCAAGGTCCTGCACCTGGGTCGGGGCAGTCCCCAGTATCAAGACAGACTGACTGATGGATGGATTGAGAGCAACCCTGTAGAGAAGGACTTGGGGATGCTGGTGTGTGAAACATTGAACAGGAGCTGGCAATGTGCACTTGCAGCCCAGAAAGCCAATCATAGCCTGGGCTGCGTCTACAGAAGCGTGGCCAGCAGGTGGAGGGAGGGGATTCCCCCTCTCTACTCTTATAGAGTAATTCTTCCTAATACCTAATCTAAACCCCCCCTGCTGCAACTTCAGACCATTTCCTCTGGTCCTGTCATTATCCACCTGGGAGAAGAGGCCAACCCCCACCTCTCTACAACATCCCTTCAGGGAGTTGTAGAGGGCAATGAGGTCTCCCCTCAGCCTCCTCTTCTCCAAGCTAAACATGCCCAGCTCCCTCAGCCTCTCCTCATATGACTTGGTCTCCAGACCCCTCACCAGCCTGGTAGCTCTCCTCTGGACACACTCCAGAACTGTGATGTCCCTCTTGTACAGAGGGATTTTTTTTTTTTTTTTTTTTTTTAACCAAGTCACTTTATTGGATGGAGGGCAATACACAAAACACAAGAGAAAGTAGAGGTGATAGATGAAGATGCATGCATGGCTGGACAGTAAAGGAGGAGTCTCACTGAAACCCACAGGGTGGCTCCTGGCAACCATCCATTGAGTCACCATCCCTAGAGGTATTTAAGAAACGTCCAGATGTGGCACTTCAGGGCATGCTCTAGTGGCAGAGGTTGTAGGTTGGTATTTTTGTTTGGTTTTTTTTTTTTTTGTGTGTGTGTACAGTTGGACTCGATGATCTCAAAGGTCCTTTCCAACCGTGAAGATTCTATGATTCTATGTTTCTACTCCAATCTCATACAACTTCATCTGGAATGCTGTGTCCAGTTCTGGGGGCCCCAGCACAAGAAAAACATGGACCTGTTAGAGTGGGTCAAGAGAAGGACCACCAAAAATCATTGGAGGGCTGGAAGGCTAGAAGGGATGGAAAATAAGCTGAGAGAGTTGAAGATGTTGAGCCTGGAAACAAAAAAGCTCCAAGGAGACTTTCTTGCCGCCTTTTAATCTATGAGGGAGGATTATAAGAGAGAGAGAGAGAGATTTTACCAGGGCCAGTAATGACAGGACAAGGGGCAATGGCTTTACACTGAAAGAGGGTACATTTAGATTGGACATAGGGAAGAAATTTTTCACAGTGAGCGTGGTGAGACACTGGAAAAGGTTGCCCAGAGAAGCTGTGGATTCCCCATCATTGGCAGGGTTCAGGGTCAGGTAGGGCGGGGCTTTGAGCATCCTGATCGAGTCACAGATGTCCCTAAAAAACAGGGATTGGACAAGATGATCTGTAAAAGTCCCTTCAAACCAAAACCACTCTGGGATACCATGAGTGCAGATGTGGCCACACCAGTGTTGAGTCAAGGGGACAATAACTCCCCTTGTCTGGGTGGCCACAGTCCTTCTAACACCACCCCCTATGCAGCTGGCCTTCATGGTGCTGAGCCTTTCCCAGAGGCTCGTATTGCATCCCTCAAAATGCCCAGGCCCCTCTCCCCAGACTCACTCCTCCTCTGGTCCTGACCCACTTAGCCCCTTCTCCCTGTAAAACTTGAGGAAGTTTCTGTTGGCCACGTCCCCAGGTGTCTCAGGGTCCCTGTGCACTGAAGCTCCAGCACGTCAGCATTTAAATTGCATGTGCAGATGGCTCCTGCTGAGTCGTGGTTCCTCTAACAAGACAACTTGAGTAGCTGTAGGACAGCAGATGTAAGAAAAGGGGTTCCTAGTGTAATGGACGTCATGATGAAGGTGGAAAGTGCCACTGTCACCATCTCAGAAACACCAAGGGAAGGGTCAAGAAGGAACCACTGAAAAAGAGTTGGCTCTTTGTATGGAAAGGGGTAAGGATGATCCAAGAGAAGAACTTGACAGTGGGAAAAGAGCGGAAAAGGGAATGAAAGGTGAATAGAATCATAGAATTGGCTTTGTTGGAAGGGACCTTTCAGATCACCTAGTCCAACCATCCACCTACCTCTGACAAAAGCCATCACTAACCATATCTCTAAGCACTCTGTCTGCCTGTCTTTTAAACACCTCCAGGAATGGTGCCTCAACCGCTTCCCTGGGCAGCCTGTTCCAATGCTTAATAACCGCTTCACTATAATTTTTTTTCCTAAAATCCTGCCTAAATCTCCCCTGGTGCAACTTGAGTCTATTTCCTCTTGACCTATCGTCTCTTACTTAGGAGAAGAGACTGAACTCATTTTAGGGAATTGTAGAGAGCTAGAAGGTCTCCCCTCAGCCTCCTTTTCTTTAGCCTGAAAAATCCCAGCTCCCTCAGCCACTCCGCATAAGATTTACTCTCCAGATCCCTCACCAGCTCCGATGCCCTTCTCTGGACCCGCTCCAGCACCTCAATGTCTTTTCTGTGGTGAGGGGCCCAAAACAGGACACAGTACTCGAGGTGGGACTTGACCAGTGCCGAGTACAGGGGAATAAACACTTCCCTACTTCTGCTCACCACCCTGTCCCTGATACAGGACAGGATGCTGTTGGCCTTCTTGGCCACCTGGGCACACTGCTGGCTCATATTCAGCCAGCAGTCGACCAACACCCCCAGGTTCTTTCCTGCAGGGCAGCTCTCCAGCCACTCCTCCCCAGGCTTGTAACGCTGCATGGGCTTGGTGTGACCCAAGTGCAGGACCTGGCACTTGGCCTTGTTGAACCTCAGACCATTAGCCTTGGCCCATTGATCCAGCCTCTCCAGATCCCTCTGCAATGCCTCTCTACCATCAAGCAGGTTGACACTCCCACCCAACTTGGTGTTGTCTGCAAACGTACTGAGGGAGCACTTGATCCCCTCGTCCAAATAATTGATAAAGATCTAAAAGTGAACTGGCCCCAATACCGAGCCCTGAGGAACAAGCATCAGGGTGACCATCTGCACACAAACATTAACAGATGACCAAACGGAGCTTGAGTCCAGGGGCAGCTGGGGAAACGCTGGGATTTGGCCAACAGAAATGTCTTGAAGCTTTTCAAGGAGAAGTGGCCAGTCCTGCATCCCGGGGAAGAATAACCCCAAGGCAGCAGGACAGGCTGGGACCTGATGTGCTGAGCAGTGACCCTGCGGAGATGGGGCTGGGCACCCTGGGGGACGCCTCATGAGCCAGTGGTGCACGCTCACTATGAAGAAGGCCGGCTGTCTACGGGGCTGCAGGAGGAGGAGCGTGTGCCCCCCAGGCAACTTGAGTCACCTTCCCCTTGGACTCAGCACTGCTGTGGCCCAACGCACACAGCTGTGTCCCAGTGTGCGGCTCCCCATTTTGGAGAAGTGGAGAGGACGTGGAGAGCGTCCAGAGAAGGTCTGCCAAGATGGGCTTTAGGGCCCAGTGCACGTGTGCTTTGTGGAGAGGCTGAGGGACGTGGGCTTCTCTGGCCCAGTGGCAGGGAGGCTTTGGGCAGTATTGGAATAGCCTGAAACTGGTTGAAGTGGAAGAAGGTTTGTGAGACGATGGAACTTTCCATTGGTGGGAAAGAGCAGGAGAAAGAAATAATGGAACAAAGGGCAGCTTGGGAGGTTGAGACTGGACGCCAGGAGAAAGAAATGCCACTGCAAGGGCAGCGCTGTGCTGCAACAGATCACCCAGAGGGAGTCGGGATCAGCCCAAGGCGTTGTGTTTCAAGAACAGCCAAGGACGATGGAGAGAGATGAGTAAAGGCAGTGAGATGCTGAGGGGAGAGCAAGACGGGGAAGCAGGGGGGATGTCTGCAGCCTGCAGGGGAAGAGGAGCAGATGTGGGACACCACAGCACAGCCAGGGGTGGAGGCGATCAAGTGAGTTGGCAAGGCTGAAAGCCCCCAGCAGTGCTTATGTCTTTCTCCTCTTGGCGGTGGCTGTTGTCTGTGCCACCAAGGCTACCAGAAGACACCTTATCCTTACAGCACTAGGGCCTTAGCGCCTCCTCTTCCCCACCCGGGAGCCGTCATTCTCTGTTTCTGCCCTTGGCATTGCACGTCCTCCCATCACAATGCCCCAGGAAGAGCCCTGAGCTGTGCTCGTGGGGCAGGATCTCCCTTCCCAGGGGCTGGAGGCCAGGGCTTGGCCCTTTGCCTTCCTCTCACACACATTCAGCATTAGCCAGCATCAGAGACACTTCTCCATTGCCTTTGCCGACCTGCCCTCACTGCCTCCAACTTTCCCTCGAACGAGCCCCCAGGAGCCTTTGGCAGTAATGGCCCTCAGTGGGACCCATGAACGCTCCAAGAAACTTTGGAGTTTGCATCTGACGTTGACTTCTGGAGAGGTTTCATCGGCTTCCCTTGTGTCTGAGCTTCATGGACTCAGCACCAAAACCACCAGAGAGGTCAATAAAATGCCTTGGGCTGGTCCTGCTCAGTATAGAAATGGGGGTTGGCCGGGCGGCAGGAATCCGTGTTCGCTGCTCGGGATGGGCATCGGGTGGTAAGCAATTGTACTGCATCCCTTGTGGTTTCCTGTATTCTTTTACAATGATTGTTATTTTCTTTCCCGTTACTGGTCTATCAAACCGTCTGTATCTCAACCCATGAGATTTTTATTCCTTTTTCTCCCTCTTCTCCCTATCCCTCTGCAGGTGGTGGTGGTGGCAGTGAGGGAAGGGCTGTGTGGTCTTTCCCTGCTGACAAGGCTGAGGAGTGAGCTGGCTCTGCTCATGTCACTGCAGTTTTGGGACAATCAGGAGTTTCCTTGTGGTTTTCCTGCAGGAATACGCTGAGCAGCTCCTCTGCGTTACAAGTGGATTACAGATGAGGTAACTAGGGAATGTCAGAAGCTGTAACCCCTTTCCCAAATCCCCGCTGCTGTGGAACAGGGATGACTCCTTGGGAGCCCACAAGCAGAGCTCTGCTCCTCCCGGCACACTTGGCCAGCAACAATGAGAGCTCCAACAAGGGAAATGCAGAAAGCTCCCAGAAAAAAGGACACAGGCAAAGTGTGTTTTCGGGGCTTGGGTTTGGAAGGGCAGGCAATGGGAAGAGATTTGCTCCGAGCTGTCCTGACTTGTGAATGTGCTTTCCTCCTTTGGCAGTACCTCGGGAACAAAGGGATCCGATGTCCAACGGCAGCTCCATCACCCACTTCCTCCTCCTGGCATTCGCAGACACGCGGGAGCTGCAGCTCTTGCACTTCTGGCTCTTCCTGGGCATCTACCTGGCTGCCCTCCTGGGCAATGCCCTCATCATCACTGCCGTAGCCTCTGACCACCGCCTCCACACCCCCATGTACTTCTTCCTCCTCAACCTCTCCCTCCTCGACTTGGGCTGCATCTCCACCACTCTGCCCAAAGCCATGGCCAATTCCCTCTGGAACACCAGGGCCATCTCCTTCTTGGGATGTGTTGCACAGGTCTTTCTGTTTCTCACCTTGATGTCAGCAGAGTTTTATCTTCTCACCGTCATGGCCTACGACCGCTACGTTGCCATCTGCAAACCCCTGCACTATGGGTCCCTCCTGGGCAGCAGAGCTTGTGTCCACATGGCAGCAGCTGCCTGGGGCAGTGACTTTCTCACTGCTCTGCTGCACACAGCCAATACATTTTCAATCCCTCTCTGCCAAGGCAATGCTGTGGACCAGTTCTTCTGTGAAATCCCCCAGATCCTCAAGCTCTCCTGCTCAGACTCAGACTACCTTAGGGAAGTTGGTCTTCTTGCTTTTAGTAACTTTTTTTCTTTTGCCTGTTTCGTTTTCATTGTGGTGTCCTATGTGGAGATCTTCAGGACCGTGCTGAGGATTCCCTCCCAGCAGGGACGGCACAAAGCCTTTTCCACGTGCCTCCCTCACCTGGCCGTGGTCTCTGTGTTTGTCAGCACTGGTGTGTTTTCCTACCTGAAGCCCCCCTCCATCTCCTCCCCAGTTCTAGACCTAGTGGTGTCACTGCTGTACTCGGTGGTGCCTCCAGCAGTGAACCCCCTCATCTACAGCATGAGGAACCAGGAGCTCAGGGATGCCCTGAGGAAACTATTGCAATATACTGTATTTCAGCATCAATGAGGTAACTGTCTTTCTCCTACGACTCCCAGCATATTCACAGATAACAGCAGGACGACCTTTTTTTCATAACCTGTATATGTGCTTGCTTCCTTCCTTCCTTCCTTCCTTCCTTCCTTCCTTCCTTCCTTCTTGCTTCCTTCCTTCCTTCCTTCCTTCCTTCCTTCCTTCCTTCCTTCCTTCCTTCCTTCCTTCCTTCCTTCCTTCCTTCCTTCCTTCCTTCCTTCCTTCCTTCCTTCCTTCCTTCTTTCTTTCCTTCTTTCCTTCTTTCCTTCTTTCCTTCTTTCCTTCTTCCCTCCTTTCTTTTCTTTCTTTACTTCTTACCTTCTCTCCTTCTTTCCTTCTTTCTTTCCTTCTTTTTTCCTTCCTACCTTCCTTGGTTTTATTCCTCTCTTTCTCTCTTTCACTGTTTATTTTTTTTCTCTCTTGCTCTTATTTTAGGCTTGTGATAATAATATTCCTAAGCTCACTTTTTTAGCATGCCAATGATGAGAGGTACATGAGAAGCCAGACTCCTTCTATACTTGAAACAAAATAAAGGCAGCAGCAGAAAATCAAGCAGTGAATGAACGAACGCTTTATTTTGCTGTGCTTACACACGCAGCTTTTGCTTGACCTGGGCTGAGCTGGGAAGTGCTCGGGAGAGGAAAACACCAGCTCAGAGCTCAGCTGTGGGAGTGTGAAGGCTGGGTGCACACAGCAGTGGTCTCACACAGCCAGGCCTTCTGGAGAGACAGGAAGGACCAGCAGAGCAGGACCTGCTCTGTGCCACGGTCCCTGGACACCCCGGGGAACCTGCCCCAGGGTAATCGTCACCAACCAGCCCCTCACAGCTGCAGCAACAGCCACTCACCTCAGCTCAGAGAGATGGTCTCTCCCTCCATGGAGGGACACAAAATGACTCCATCAGAAGTTTGGTCTTGCATTACAGACTTATGAATACACATTTCATGTCTGCGATGAGACGAACTTGAGGGAGCACAAGTGCCAGCAGCTACTCCTAGGGGTGTCCTGTTGTGGGAAACTCAGTTTCTTGAGATCACTTCAGGTTTCGAGTAACATCCCCTGGGTAACCACCACTGGCATGTGCTTCCTTGTGTGTGGGTCATAGAGACAGCGAATCATAGAATCACAGCATGGTTGGGGTTGCAAAGGACCTTTAAAGATCATCGAGTCCAATCCCCTCTCCACAGGCAGGGACATCTTTCACTAGATCATGTTACTCAAAGCAATGTCCAACCCGACTTGAAACACTTCCAATGATGGGCCATCAACAGCTTTTCTGGGCAACTTGTTCCCTTCTCTCACCACCACCATCGCAATATATTTCTCCCTTATGTCCAATCTAAACCTGCCCTCTCTCACTTTAAAACCCTTGGCCCTCGTCCTGTCACTTTAGGCCTTGCTACAAAGTCTCTCCTCGACTGTCTTATAAGCCTCCTTTTTATATTGGATTCCTGCAATAAGGTCTCCCTGGAGCCTTCTCTTCTCTGTGCTAAACCACCCCAGCTCTCTCAGCTCTTCTCCATGAGAGGTGTTCCAGCTTTCAGAGCATTTTTGTGGCCCTACTCTACACGCACGCTAACAGGTCCGTATCTGTCTTGTGCTTGGCACCCCTGAGCTGGATGCTGTTCTCCAGATGGGGTCTCACCACAGCAGCGTAGAGGAGGAGAATCCCTACCATCCACCTGCTGGCCACGCTTCTTTTCATGCAGCCCAGGATGCGCTTGGCTTTCTGGGCTGCCAGCGCACATTGCCAGCTCATGTTCAGTTACTCCAACCCCAGTATCCCCAAGTCCTTCTCTGCAGGGCTGCTCCCAATCCCTTCGTCAACACACTCCATGAGTCTCCTGCACTGCTTACAGCTTGCTGGGATGCTCTTCCAGCAGCTGCCAGGGTGACTGGAGTCCCCCCGGAGGATCTCAGCCTCTGAGTGTGGTGCTTCCTGTAGGTGAAGTAAGAACGCTTCGTCCAAAGGCTCCTCTTGCTCGGGTGGCCTGTAGCAAACGCCAGCCATGAGGATTCCAGCTGCACAAGGGTGCTCAGCTCCTCCTCTTTGTTCCCCAGGCTGCGTGCATTGGTACAGAGGCACTTCAGCTGGGCCATTGACCATGGCAACTTCTCTAGAGGAACACAGCCCCTCGGATTGGCTGCCTGCCTCCTTTGGTCCAGAAAGTGCTTGGATATCAAAATATAAGATTTGTAGGCAATATATACATCTAGAGGAATATATCTAGGAAAGGAAGTGTATTAGTAAATTTATTTATTCATTTATAAATTAATTCAATTTATACATTAATTAATTTCTTTATTAATTTTTAAATAGATACACTACTTATATATATATTTCTATTTATGTATATTCATTTTGATCGAGGTAAACATTCATAAAGCTATAGAAATTAAATTAATATTATTTAATTATGAATTTTTGCATAATTGTAAATTTGAATTGCAGTTATAATTTTGAATGGAAGAAATCCTTCTGATGTGAGGTCATGTCAGTGATATCACCCCATGCCCGTGGGGCTCAGTGCAGAGCAGCCGTGTGCACGACAGGGGCACAACGGTGGCCGGGAGCTGCCTGTCCTCATGTCTGCGAGGCTGAAGGAGCAGCCCCTGCGGCCCTGGCTGGAGCAGTCGGGGTGGGGGTGGCTCAGGGGCACCCCAGGGATGCGCCTGGGCACGGCGCCAGGAGGAAACCACAGACTTCCTGCCCGGGCGCTGCGGGGGGAGCGGGGGGAGCGCGGCGAGGCCACGTGGGCTGTGGTTTGTGCACCTGCAGGCTCCAGCTCCCGCTCTGCCTGTGGGGAATAACGGCCCCTGGGTGACACACTGAGAGTCAGGGACACGTCTGAGGCTCTGGGCTGCCCGTCTGCTGCCAGGGCAGGGACATGATCCAGCTCCGGCTCCTGCGAGGGACTCACTGTGGGGGTCTGCAGGGAGGGACGGACAAGCCAACACTCCTGGGATGGAGCTCTTGCCCTGGATGAAGACCTCTCCCAGCTGCTGCTCCCAGCACAGTGAGGTCTGTAGCAGGGGCAGGGGCTGTTTCCTCCCCATCCTGACACAGACCCTGGTGCAGTCCCCGCTCCACGGTCGCCGCAGCTTTGGGGCAGCTGGACACTTGCCTCATGGCTTCTTGGATGAGCCCAGCGTAGGAGATGCTCAGTGCTTCCCGGCTCACAGCAGGGTGCACGGGGTGACCCACCCAATTCCCCTCCACACCCAGTTTGTCCCATGATGATCCGCCACCACAGCGACCATGACACCGGCAGTGGGACATATATGTCCCTCATATATGGTCATGAACGGCGCTGGAGAAGTTCATTGGCGGGCTGGGCTGTGTCGGAGGGGAGATAGCTCCCGATAACGTCTAAAAAGGTGCTGCTGCTTCGATTGGCTCCTTCCGCAGCTGGGTCGGCATCTGCAGAGATATATTACCCTCCCATCGTAGTTTTCCCCTTGAGCCCCCAGGAGCTGTGAGAGGGAGTGGGGAAGAGCAGGGCTGTGCCAGCAGGGCAGGAGGCTCAGGATGGGAACGGAGGGACTCCTGTCCCCTCGGGTGCTGCGGCTGCTCCTCTGGGTGCAGCTCTGCAGAGGTAAGTGCTGGCTCCCTTTTCCCACGGACCAGGGCCATCGGGTACCAGTGGGGTCATCAAGAGCCCTTTGGGAAGAGGGTTTCTTTCCAAGTGCCACTGAGATGAGGGTCAGAAGAGACTCAGGTCTATGGACCCTGTGCCTTTGCCTGTGTCCGCCTGGCTGGGAGAGGGTGTCTCCATGGTGCTGTTAAGGGGTGCTGGGCTGGGGAGGAGCAGGTGCCCTGTGCACGGCCTGGGGATACAGGTCTTGGGTGGGCATGGGCAGGGGCCCTTTGAGGTGGGAGGAGGTGCTGAGGTCTGTGGGGCAGAAAATGGCCCAGCGGGTCTGGAGTTAGCACCACCAGCCTGCACAGCCCATGGGGAGTGGGGGGATGCCCACACATCCCCAGGGAGAGCCTGGAGGGGAGAGGGCTCCCATCCTGGTGCCTGTGACAGGCAGGGGGGACTCCAGACCTGCACTCTGGGGCTCGGTGCTCTCCTAATCACTCCAATCTTGGTGGCTGAAGGGGCTGCGGAGGTGAGGCTGGAGGATGGCAGCGGACGCTGTGCTGGGAGAGTGGAGGTGAAACACCAGGGCCAGTGGGGGACTGTGTGTGATGACTTCTGGGACATGAATGATGCTGCAGTGGTTTGTAAGCAGCTGGGCTGTGGGTCTGCTGTCCAAGCTCATGCTCTAGCACACTTTGGGCCAGGATCTGGCCGCATTTGGATGGATGATGTTAAGTGTCACGGCACAGAGTCGGCCCTGTCTGACTGTACACACAAGAAATGGGGTCAAAATAACTGCCGTCATGTTGAGGACGCTGGGGTGACATGCTCAGGTAAGGAGCCAATCTCTTCCCCAACTTTTGCGACTGGGACAGGAGAAGGGAGCTGTCTGTGCCCTCAGGGACCAATGAAGGGATGCCAAAGCAGGGTCCTGTGTTGCTGGTCACACTGCCAAGCAGGGGCTGTCATTGTTGGTGTCCCTGGTCCCTGAGAAAAGACCAGTGGGGTTCCACCCACCGCTGGGCCCCAAGATGGTTCATCCCACCCTCAGCTGGTTCCTGGGGCTGGGAGATGAATCCACCTCAATGCTCCGCATTTTTTGTTGGTTCTCATCTTTCTTCTCCAATTCAGCCAGCACCTGTCTGACATTGCTGAGGGCCAGGTTCCCCTGTGCCAGAGGCACCGAGAGCTGCTCACGTGGCCATCCACAGCCCCAGAGAAGGGTGCAGAGTGACCACTGGCTTTTGAGTTGTGCCTCCTGCCAGATGCAAGTTCCTCAACCAAAGCAAAGGGGCTGCTCAAAGGGAAAAAGCCCTGGCCTTGGGCAGAGGAGCAGGGTGTCCCTGGTATATTTGTGCCATCAGCACCCATTGGGAACTGCTGGGAGGGTTGTGGGGCTCTTTGCCTGTGGCCACCTTGCAGGCCAGGTAGGACATGGGTGTGTAACTGCCAGAGGGCTTTGGGAACTCACAGGGTTCTTTGGTTGCTCCAGGATTTGTCCGGCTGGTTGGAGGGGACAATCCCTGCTCAGGACGAGTGGAGATTCATGACGGGAGCCAGTGGAAAACTGTCTGTGACTCAGACTTTGGTCCCAAATCTGCCAACGTGGTCTGCAGAGATTTGCAGTGCGGCACAGCCCTGTCTGTCCCCCGAGCAGCTCACTTTGGAGAAGGGGTTGGTCCCATGTGGGACAGAGAGCTGCAGTGTGTGGGGAATGAATCCCTTCTTGTCTCCTGTCCCACGGGGTCCCCCAGGGACCAGCCCTGCACCCACGCGAATGCTGCCACTGTCACCTGCACACGTAAGGACTCAGGGCAGGGTGTTACCACCGGGGGTGTGCTGATGATGGGGGAGCAGGGACGGGACTGTGCTGTGCTGGGTGTGAGGACAGAAGGGGCGATGACAGAACCATAGAATGGTTTGGGTTGGAAGGGACCTTTCAATGTCATCTAGTCCAACTTGCCTGCAACCAGCAGGGACATCTTCAACTAGATCAGGTTGCTCAGAGCCCCGTCCAACCTGACCTTGAATGTTTGTCTGCAGCCCTAAAACGGTGCAGAGGGAGGAGAAAGGCAGGGTGTCCATTTGGCCTCTACTCCACCACCCAAGGGAGAAAAGCACAAGTCTGCCCTGTCTCATCCTTCTCTGTCCAGAGTTCACAGGGTTCAGGCTGGTGAACGGCAGGACGGCGTGTGAGGGGAGGGTGGAGGTCCATGTGCAGGGGACCTGGGGCACCCTCTGCGCCTCCCACTGGGATCTCTTGGACGCCCACGTTCTCTGTCGTCACCTCAACTGCGGGTTTGCTGAGTCCATTCCTAAAGGAGGGCATTTTGGGAGAGGAACGGGCCCTGTCTGGAGAGACTCCTTCCACTGTGACGGGACTGAAGCCCACCTGGGAGAGTGCCCAGTGACTGCCCTGGGGGCCTCGCCGTGCTCCCATGAGAACGACGCTGCTGTCATATGCTCAGGTGAGTGCGGGGAAAACACTCGGTTACTCTGTTTTCCTCTTAAATGCTCCCAAAGCAGGGGACCCTGTGGCAGTGCAAGGCTCTGGCTCAGAAGCTCCCCACAGAGGGCTGGAGGCAGGCAGGCGAGCTCCAAGGCCCTCCTGCAAGGGTGCCAGAGCCTGGAGACACGCTGCAGGCTGCTGGGCTCCCCGATGCCGCCAAGGGCTGCGGTTATGGCTGCTCTCCCCAGGCCCGGCTCGCTTCGCATCCCTGCGGCTGGTGGGTGGAGGAAGCCGGTGCGATGGGCGAGTGGAGATCTTCCAGCACGGGACGTGGGGCAGAGTCCTGGATGAGCAGTGGGACATGCAGGAGGCCAGCGTGGTGTGCCGGCAGCTGCAGTGCGGAGAGGCAGAGGCAGCGTCCAACCCCCCGAAGGCTCAGAGAGGGACGGGTCCCGTGGGGCTGCGAGGGGTGCGGTGTGCAGGGCACGAGGCCAACCTGACCCTCTGCAACACCTCCCTGCCTGAGAGTGCGCTGGAAGCAGGGATTGCCGAGGACGTGGGGGTCGTTTGCCGGGGTGAGTGGCGCTGCACGGCCCCCCCAGGCTCTGGGCTGGGTGGGCAGCCAGCCCTTGACGGCAGCGGGGGTTTCCTCCTGCTACAGGGAGCCGTCAGGTGCGGCTGGTGAACGGGCCTGGGCGCTGCGCTGGGAGAGTGGAGATCTACTACGAGGGCAGCTGGGGGAGCGTCTGCGATGACGGCTGGGACCTGTCTGATGCTGCCGTCGTTTGCCAGCAGCTGGGCTGCGGAGGGGCGCTGGAGGCGGTTGGCTCCGCTCGGTTCGGGGAAGGCTCCGCTCAGATCTGGCTGGAGAGCGTGAACTGCTCCGGGGCCGAAGCTGCTCTCTGGGACTGCCCGGCAGGGTCCTGGGGGCAGCACGACTGCGGGCACAAAGAGGACGCAGGAGTCGTCTGCTCAGGTGTGTGCCGGGAGCTGTGGTGGGAGCCCAGTGCCCAGGCGGGCTGGGACGAGGGGAGAGCCGGCAACGGCCGAGGCTGTTCCTGGCCAGCTCTGAGCCCCTGACAAAGGCCATGGTGGGGACACCCATGCACAGGTCCCCTCAGTCCCACCGGGGGTCCCTGGGGAGCTCAGCTGTCCCTGACGGTCAGCAGGGAGGGCCGGGGTGTCTGTCCATCAGGGACATTTCCCTGTCCGTGGGTGCAAGGGGGACTTGCTGGACGTGCCTTTGCCTGTCTGAGGGCCTGGGGGGTGCAGGGGTGTCCCTGCTGCCCCAGCCCCAGACCAGCCTGTTCCCCCTCGGTGCCTTCCCACCCAGAGTTCATGGCCCTGAGGCTGGAGAACGGCACCAACTGCTCCGGGCGCCTGCAGGTTTTCTACAATGGGATGTGGGGGAGCGTTTGCTCCAACTCCATGACTCCTGGAACTGTGTCGCTGGCATGCAAGGAGCTGGGCTGCGGGGACAGAGGGTCCCTGGAAACACAACAGCCCTACGGCAGGCTGTCTGGCACGGCCTGGCTGGATCGTGTGGAGTGTGGGGAGAGAAACAGCTCCTTCTGGCAGTGTCCCTCCGCTCCCTGGGACCCACACTCCTGCGACAACCTGCGAGATGAGACCCACATCACCTGCAAGGGTAATTCTGAGCTACCCGGGCACCAGCATCCCCTCCATTCCTGCTCCTGGCTGGGCATGGTCAAATTCCTGGGCCTGCAGGGGCCTTTCGTTTCCAAGCCAGACGCTTCTGCTGCTGGTACCAAAAATGGGACTTCCTCTCTCGGAGCCCCACACATTCACCAGCAGTTGCCAGCCAGGCTCTCAGCTTCGCCTGCTTGAGGCAGAGGTTTCTCGAGGCAAGGTCCCAGAAGGGAACAGCCAGGGCTCTGAGGAGTGTCCCTTCCATGGACACCCTCCTGCTGCTCTGAGACCCAGGGTCCCTTTGGGGCTGAGCAGTCAGGGTCCCCCACATTGCCGTGCGTGTCCCCCGAAGGACCGGGGTTCAGCTGCTGCCATGGGTGGGTGGCAGGAGCTGAACTCAACCCCGCTCTCTGCTGCATGCCCCCCCTGCAGCAGCCCTTCACCACAGCGCTTCCCTCTGCAGGGAGTCAGCCAGAAACGCCCCCGGCCCCACTGGCTGCGTGCCCCAGCACCCCGAGCTGCACAGGTAGCTGCTCCTCTGCATGCCCCTCTCGCCTGGCAGGGCTCTGCCTGCTGTCCCGCGGCCCTGGGAGCTCTCTGCCTTCTCCAGACAGGGAGAAGATTCGTGCCGTGGGAGGGGAGAACGGGTGCTCTGGCCGAGTGGAGGTGTGGCACCGCGGCTCCTGGGGGACGGTGTGTGACGACTCTTGGGACATGCGGGATGCCGAGGTGGCGTGCAGGCAGCTGGGCTGTGGCCCTGCGGTGTCTGCCCTGGCCGAGGCTGCATTTGGGGAGGGGAGCGGCCCCATCTGGCTGGAGCAGGTGGAGTGCCGGGGGACAGAGCCATCTCTGCAGGACTGCTGGGCCCGGCCTGGGGACAGCGGTGCCTGCCGCCATAAGGAGGACGCGGCCGTGAACTGCTCAGGTGAGCGGCAGGGCTGGGACACCTCGAAGGGCTGGGACACCTCACAATTTTCCCCATCAGGTGCCATCATGGCTCCAGAGCTCCCGAGAGCAAGGCCATCCCTGCAGAGCAGGAGAGCCTTTTGCCAAGTGGGCAGCAGCTTCTGTGGGGCTGGATGTCCTCCAGCTTCTGCCCGCAGGGCCCTGCAGCCCCCAGGGGCATCTCCCGGGCTGCCTGCTCTCTCCCTGCTCTGGGCCCTGCGCTCCTTCCTGGCCATGCTCACCAGTCGTGCAGGAGGGGCGATTTGGGTGGGATGTGGCAGGGATGTCTGCACATGCACACATGCGCACACACACACACACACACGGTGTGTCAGAGAGGAGGCTCCCTGGTACCTGCACCCCACCCTCTCAGCCCAGCTCTCCTTCTCCTCCTCTGCAGATGCACCCAGGACGGCAGCACCAACCCCTCCAGCAGGTAACCCGTCCTCCCCACCAGCGCTGGGTCTTCTTGGGGCCAGGCTGTGACCCACAGCCGGAGGGAAAGGGAAGGGGCTCCTTGCTGGCCTGTGAAACTCCCAGGAGGAGGCACCGGGGTAGCGGTGGGGCGGGAGGCTGGGGAGGGCTGTCATGCACCCAGTCAGGTGGGAGCTTCCCCATCCCTCCTCCCCTGAAACCCGGTATGTGATGGGGGTCAGGACTGGGGTGTGCCGGCCCCTCACCTCTCCCAGGCCTGGTGCTGCCCTCTCTGTGTTCCTGTCATGCAGATCCCACCCGGGGCCGTCTGACCGGCAGCGGGAGAGTCTCATTGCCCGTCATCATCTGCATCATCCTGGGAGCCCTTCTCTGCCTGCTCCTGGCCCTCCTGGCCGGGCAAGTGCGAAGCGCCAGGGCTGGGCGCAGAGGTGGGTCCCTTCCCAGGGGAAGATGCCTGCTGGCAAGGCCAGGGGTGCCGTGGGGTGTCAGTGAGTGGGAGAGGCAGAGCTGGGGGGACAAGAGCGTGTGCTCTCTGCGGGATCCCATCCTCTCTCTGACCATCCCTGGGCCAGCCCTGCCTCTGTCCACAGGCTCTGAGGGAGCTCAGGAGCCCTTCCCCGAGGCCGTGTACGAGGAGATCGGTTACAGCCCAGCATGGCAGAAGCAGGCAAGGTTCAGCGGCTCAGGTTGGTGTGCGTCCCTCGTTGCGGACACATCTACAGTGCTCTTTCCCCTGGCTCCCACCCAGGGTTGACCCCTGCAGAACCCTAACCCATGGTTTGTGCGGTTGTGGGGCTGTTGGATCTGTGTGGGGAGCATCCATGTCCTGGGCCCAGGAGAGAAGCTTTCTCCCCACCAGCTCTGCCCGTCCCATTTGGGGACAGCCCCTCTCTGCCTGCCCCTGCACCCTGGGGGACACCTGAGGGGTGAGGGAAGGGGCTGTCCCAGGGCAGCTCTGGCAGGCCCTTGGAGATGGGCTTTGTCCCAGGGCAGCAGGGTGAGTCCTGAGCCCTCGTCCCCGTGCAGCCGTGGCTCTGTGGGTCCCGCGTCCCCAGCAGCACTGAGCACAAGCTGGGTCAGCAGAGCACACTCCCCTAACACCCGCTGGGCCTCTCTCCAGGCTCCTATTCAGAGGGGTCCCTGAGCAAGCTGCAGCCCTACCCCGGGGACAGCGAGGAGGAGGATGGTCCGGGGTCAGCACCAGGTAATGGGGGGCAGGAAGGGGTGGATCTCTCCTCCCTGCAGACGTGTGATGGACAGCAGTGTCACTGAGTGTCACCGTCAGAGTTGGGGAGGACATGGGGGATCTCCTGTGGGGCTGCAAACACCAATGTCGGAGCCCCACGTCCCTGCGCATCCTCCCATCCTCTGCTCTGCAGAACGCATCTTCTCACTGTCACCAGCTCCCCTCTCCTTTCAGACGTCCCTGTCCTGCCCGGAGGTGACCCAGCAGATGGCTATGATGATGCCAGGGAGGTTTCTGACCCTGGGGAGGATCCTTCCCCTGGGCAGGAAGAGTGGGGAATGCCCAGGGTGGCAGAGGCAGGAGCTGGACCCACGGATACCCCTGGAGGTGAGAGGGAAAGAAAGAGCTGCTGGTTCCTGGGGTGGCGTCCCCGGTGCTGGATGAATCGCTGTCACACTGAGAGCCCAACGTGCTGGGATGGGGGAACCTGCCCCAGGAGTTTCCTCTGGGGGACCGTGGGTGGGAGAGGGAGCTGAACGTCTCAGGACTGGTGAGGAGAAGGGAGGAAGGTGATGCACAGCCCAGGAGGGGCACCCCATGGGGGCTGAACGTGCAATGGCCTGCCTTGCTGCTTGCAGGGGCAAACCTGCTCTCCCAGAGAGGTGCTGTGACCCTCAGAGCTAAGGGGGATGGCTGGTCCCTGTCCCCAGAGAGCACGGGCTATGACGATGCTGAAGAGGTGTCTCTGGCACATCCCCCTGAGGACACAGAGGCTGTGACACCGGAGCTCAGTGCACAGCAGTCCCTGAGCCCCGGGCCAGGAGAGCCCGTCCCTGCAGCGCAGCTGGGGGCAGCCAGGAGGGAGGAGAGGTCTGTGCAGCTGGGAGAGCCGTGAGCACCAGGGACCCCTCTCCCTTTTCCCACGGGCAGCAGAAACTGCCAGGGGTTTCCTCGATTTTGATTCCCCTGTTTTTACACAGGGGCCCCCATATTGGTTCTTATTAAAAGCCTTTGAGCCAGAGCTGTGCTTGCCTGCCCAGGTGCTTCAGTGTCTCCCTGAGGGTGGTTGGAGGAAACCGGAGCCCAAAGACATGGCGGTGGGGAAGGGGCATGTGTCGGGTGGGTGTGTGGTGCAGGGCAGTGAGCTGAGCTCAGGTCCAGCACAGCTGCCCGCCTCTCTTCTGAGAGGGGGCTCCAAAGAGGCAGCGCACACAGCCCTCCTCACCCCACAGCCAGACCCTGGCTGGGCAGGGCAGGCCCACAGTGCCTGCAGAGGAGCAGAGGCTCCAGCTCCAGCCTTTCCCTGAGGCTGGGCGTTCAGGGAAGAACCCCCTTGGAGGTGCTGGGGATGGAAGCCAGGATCTCCACGTGCAAAGTGGGTGCTCTGCCACTGAGCTACATCCTCTGGAGCCTTCCCAGCAGGAGAGACACTCTCCTCCCATGAGGTGTCTGTGACAAGCACAGCCCCGTTGTCCCCTGGGTGCCCAGGAACCCTCTGCAGAAAACAGCACTTGAGCCTCTCCCTGGCACTATGGGTCCAGTGGCCTCTGCTCTGGGAACTGAAGACAAGGTGCAGGAGGTGCCTGAGGAGGGGAACAGACTCTGCCCCATTGAGCCTGACAAAGAGGAGAGGAATTGGGTCTCGCAGAGACCCCGCGGAGGACACATCCCGATCCTGTGGAGCAGGGAAGGAGGCAGAGCTGGAGACCACCCCAAAGCAGCCCTGAATGGAGAGTCCTGCCCAGGGGGAGGCTGGGGACTTGTGGGGCTGGAGGAAGGCTCCTTCTAAGCCGCAGATGTGCAGCTCCAGGGCAGGGACAGTGCTCTGGCAGGAGGTGAAGGAGCAAGCAGGGCTGGGGCAGGCTGGAGGAAGGCAGACGGGCTCTGCAAAAACCAAAGGGAGAAAAATCATTGCTGAAGCCCGGGGTTGAACCAGGGACCTTTAGATCTTCAGGCTGACGCTCTCCCAGCTGAGCTCCTCCAGCCCTGCCCCAGCAGCCCTTGTCCCTTGGCCACCCCTGCCAGGCCCCAGGCTGACAGAGGGGAGGAGTGCTCCTCAGGGAGGTTCCCAGGGAGAAGCTGTGCCCAGCCCCGGACAGAGGGGACCGGGCCCCTCCCTGCCTCCAAGGCCAGGTGGGCTCCAGGTTGGGTGGAGGCCACATTACGCTGGGCGTGCCAAGATGTGTGTGGGCCTCGTACAAAGGGGACAGTAGTGAAGGCAAGTGGGCAGGCCAGGCATGTGCAACTGCAAAGGCTGAGGGTCAAAGAAGCATAGGACCGATGGAAGACCTTATCACCTGGAAAGCCTCCTCCCACCCATTTTTTTCCTTGCTGAACTTTCATTCTTCGTTCCCAACTCCTCTCCCTCCTTTCCCCTGAGCACTGCAGGGCGATGGGGAATGGGGGCCCTGGTCAGTCCATAACAATTCCTCGCTGCTCCTCCTTCCTTCTAACACTTTTCCCATGGGGTCCCTCTTACAGGCTGCAGTCTTTCGAGATAAACCTGCTACAGCATGGGCTCTCCCCAAACTGAAATTCTTTCAGGAAACATCCAACCTCTCCAGTGTTGGGTCCTCCACCAAGTGCAGGGATTACCTCCTCCACTGTGCTCCTCTCCTTAGGCTGGAGACAAATACCTGCTCTTCTGTGGTATTCTCCACAGGCTGCAGGAGCCCACCTGCTCTGGCACCTGGAGCACCTCCTCTCCCTCCTTCTTCACTGACCCTGCTGTTTTCAGGGCTGTTTCTCACACTGGTTTTTCCCTCACTCCTCTCCCACCCGAGCACTTGTGTCCTTTCTTAAATACACTCTCACAGAGGTTCCACCATCGATGTTGATGGGCTCAGTTTTGGCCAGCGGTGGGTTTCTTTTGGAGCTGGCATGGAACCAGCTCTGTCTGGCATAGAAGCAGCCCCTGGTCTCCTCTCACAGAGGCCCATCCCTCCAGCCCCATCACCACCAAACCCTGGACGTGGACACCAATTCCACAAGCCCTGGCTCTGCTCCACAAACACTCTGGTGTGAGTCCTCACCCTGCATGGTCACACGGTACGAGCTGTACACCGAGCATTTTTACTCCTGGGCACTTTCCAGCCCAGACCAGCTCCCTCCAAGCTCTCCCACCTCCCCTGCCCTCTCTCCATCCCAGACCAGTCTGCGCTGGCCCAACAGCAGAGCCCGCCCCAGGGTGCTGCAGAGCTCTGGGCACTCACTGCACAGACACAGCCCCTCTGAAGGGCACCGCAGCTGCTGGGGGGCAGAGGAGGGTCAGCCCCACAGATGGGGGGCATTTGGGCACAAGGGAAAGGCAGTCAGTGGCACCCTGTGTCCTCCTCCCCAGGGTATTCTGAGGGGTCTGCAGCCCCTCTGTGCCATCCCCTCTCCCCAGCCCATACAAGAGCCCTGGCCCTGGGGACCCTCAGGCAGCTCCTGCCGCCCCACTGACAGAGTGGCACTGGCACAGCCTGCCCCAGGCTGCTGCAGCCAGAAAGGTCTTCTCATTTCCCGTTCATTCAGCCCTGCTGCTGCTGGGTCTCAGAAAAAGAAGTTACAGCTGGTTCATTTATTTTATTTAAACACACAGAGAGACTGACTCTTTATTTACACAAATCTTTTGTGTCACAGACGAGAGGTGAAAAGTTAAGGAGGAGGGGAGGAATAGTGAATGCTTTTCACAAAGATACCAGGAATCATTTGCAGAGGAAGGTACACAGTCTGTGGCTGACGAAAAAATGTCCAATCAGTTTCCTCAGGGCATCCCTGAGCTCCTGGTTCCTCATGCTGTAGATGAGGGGGTTCACTGCTGGAGGCACCACCGAGTACAGAAATGACAGCACCAGATCTAAGGATGGGGAGGAGATGGAGGAGGGCTTCAGGTCGGCAACTACAGCAGTGCTGATAAACAAGGAGACAATGATCAGGTGAGGGAGGCATGTGGAAAGGGTTTTGTGCCGTCCCTGCTCAGAGGGGATCCTCAGCACGGCCCTGAAGATCTGCACATAGGACACCACAATGAAAACAAAAGATGCAAAGAATAAACAGGAAAAAAACACAATAAGCCCAACTTCCCTGAGGTAGTCTGAGTCTGAGCAGGAGAGCTTGAGGATCTGGGGGATTTCACAGAAAAATTGGTTTAGGCCATTGCCTTGGCAGAGAGGTATTGAAAATGTATTGGCTGTGTGCAGCAGAGCATAGAGAAAGCCACTGCCCCAGGCAGCTGCTGCCATGTGGACACAAGCTCTGCTGCCCAGGAGGGACCCATAGTGCAGGGGTTTGCAGATGGCAACGTAGCGGTCGTAGGCCATGACTGTCAGAAGATAAAACTCTGCTGAGATGAAGGTGACAAACAGGAAGACCTGGGCAGCACATCCCGAGTAGGAGATGGCCCTTGTGTTCCAGAGGGAATTGGCCATGGCTTTGGGCAGAGTGGTGGAGATGCAGCCCAGGTCGAGGAGGGAGAGGTTGAGGAGGAAGCAGTACATGGGGGTGTGGAGGCGGTGGTCAGAGGCTACGGCAGTGATGATGAGGGCATTGCCCAGGAGGGCAGCCAGGTAGATGCCCAGGAAGAGCCAGAAGTGCAAGAGCTGCAGCTCCCGCGTGTCTGTGAATGCCAGGAGGAGGAAGTGGGTGATGGATCTGCCGTTGGACATCGGATCCCTTTGTTCCCGAGGTACTGCCAAAGCAGGAAAGCACACTCACAAGTCAGGACAGCTCTGAGCAAATCTCTTCCCATTGCCTGCCCTTCCAAACCCAAGCCCCGAAAACACACTTTGCCTGTGTCCTTTTTTCCAGGAGCTTTCTGCATTTCCCTTGTTGGAGCTCTCATTGTTGCTGGCCAAGTGTGCCGTGAGGAGCAGAGCTCTGCTTGTGGGCTCCCAAGGAGTCATCCCTGCTCCACAGCAGCGGGGATTTGGGAAAGGGGTTACAGCTTCTGACATTCCCTAGTTACCTCATCTGTAATCCACTTGTAATGCAGAGGAGCTGCTCAGCATATTCCTGCAGGAGAACCTCAAGGAAGCTCCTGATTGTCCTAAAACTGCAGTGACATGAGCAGAGCCAGCTCACTCCTCAGCCTTGTCAGCAGGGAAAGACCATGCAGCTCTTCACTCACTACCCCCAGACCTCCTGCAGAGGGATAGGGAGAAGAGGGAGAAAAAGGAATAAAAATCTCATGGGTTGAGATACAGACAGTTTGATAGACCAGTAACGGGAAAGAAAATAACAAGCATTGTAAAAGAATACAGGAAACCACAAGGGATGCAGTACAATTGCTTACCACCCGATGCTCATCCCGAGCAGCGAACACGGATTCCCGCCGCCCGGCCAACCCCCATTTCTATACTGAGCAGGACCAGCCCAAGGCATTTTATTGACCTCTCTGGTGGTTTTGGTGCTGAGTCCATGAAGCTCAGACACAGGGGAAGCTGATGAAACCTCTCCAGAAGTCAACGTCAGATGCAAACTCCAAAGTTTCTTGGAGCGTTCATGGGTCCCACTGAGGGCCATTACTGCCAAAGGCTCCCGGGGGCTCGTTTGAGGGAAAGTTGGAGGCAGTGAGGGCAGGTCGGCAAAGGCAATGGAGAGGTGTCTCTGATGCTGGCTAATGCTGAATGTGTGAGAGGAAGGCAAAGGGCCAAGCCCTGGCCTCCAGCCCCTGGGAAGGGAGATCCTGCCCCACGAGCACAGCTCAGGGCTCTTCCTGGGGCATTGTGATGGGAGGACGTGCAATGCCAAGGGCAGAAACAGAGAATGACGGCTCCCGGGTGGGGAAGAGGAGGCGCTAAGGCCCTAGTGCTGTAAGGATAAGGTGTCTTCTGGTAGCCTTGGTGGCACAGACAACAGCCACAGCCAAGAGGAGAAAGACATAAGCACTGCTGGGGGCTTTCAGCCTTGCCAACTCCCTTGATCGCCTCCACCCCTGGCTGTGCTGTGGTGTCCCACATCTGCTCCTCTTCCCCTGCAGGCTGCAGACATCCCCCCTGCTTCCCCGTCTTGCTCTCCCCTCAGCATCTCACTGCCTTTACTCATCTCTCTCCATCGTCCTTGGCTCTTCTGGAAACACAGCGCCTTGGGCTGATCCCGACTCCCTCTGGGTGATCTGTTGCAGCACAGCGCTGCCCTTGCAGTGGCATTTCTTTCTCCTGGTGTCCAGTCACAACCTCCCAAGCTGCCCTTTGTTCCATTATTTCTTTCTCCCTGCTGTTTCCCATCAAAGAAAAGCTCCATCGTCTCACAAACCTTCTTCCACTTCAACCAGTTTCAGGCTATTCCAATACTGCCCAGAGCCTCCCTGCCACTGGGCCAGAGAAGCCCACGTCCCTCAGCCTCTCCACAAAGCACACGTGCACTGAGCCCTAAAGCCCATCATGGCAGACCTCCTCTGGACACTCTCCACGACCTCTCCACTTCTCCAAAATGGGGAGCCGCACACTGGGACACAGCTGTGTGTGTTGGGCCACAGCAGTGCTGAGTCCAAGGGGAAGGTGACTCAAGTTGCCTGGGGGGCACACGCTCCTCCTCCTGCAGCCCCGTAGACAGCCGGCCTTCTTCATAGTGAGCGTGCACCACTGGCTCATGAGGCGTCCCTCAGGGTGCCCAGCCCCGTCTCCGCAGGGTCACTGCTCAGCACATCAGGTCCCAGCCTGTCCTGCTGCCTTGGGGTTATTCTTCCCCGGGATGCAGGACTGGACACTTCTCCTTGAAAAGCTTCAAGACATTTCTGTTGGCTAAATTCCAGCGTTTCCCCAGCTGCCCCTGGACTCAAGCTCCGTTTGGTCATCTGTTAA
Organism: Sterna hirundo; assembly: GCA_009819605.1. Lineage (NCBI taxonomy): Eukaryota > Metazoa > Chordata > Aves > Charadriiformes > Laridae > Sterna > Sterna hirundo. The sequence goes on along the minus strand of WNMW01000092.1, from coordinate 45,047 downwards.
TGTTTGTGTGCAGATGGTCACCCTGATGCTTGTTCCCCAGGGCTCGGTATTGGGGCCAGTTCACTTTTAGATCTTTATCAATGATCTGGATGAGGGGATCGAGTGCTCCCTCAGTAAGTTTGCAGACGACAGCAAGTGTGGTGGGAGTGTCGACCTGCTTGAGGGTAGAGAGGCGTTGCAGAGGGATCTGGAGAGGCTGGATGGATGGGCCAAGGCCAGTGGTGTGAGGTTCAACAAGGCCAAGTGCCAGGTCCTGCACTTGGGTCACACCAACCCCATGCAGCGTTACAAGCCTGGGGAGGGGTGGCTGGAGAGCTGCCCTGCAGGAAAGAACCTGGGGCTGTTGGTCGACTGCTGGCTGAATGTGAGCCAGCAGTGTGCCCAGGTGGCCAAGAAGGCCAACAGCACCCTGTCCTGTATCAGGGACAGGGTGGTGAGCAGGAGTAGGGAAGTGTTTGTCCCCCTGTACTCGGCAATGGTGAGGCCCCACCTCGAGTACTGTGTCCAGTTTTGGGCCCCTCACCACAAAAAAGACATTGAGGTGCTGGAGCGGGTCCAGAGAAGGGCACCGGAGCTGGTGAGGGATCTGGAGAATAAAATTTATGTGGAGCGGCTGAGAGAGCTGGGATTGTTTAGCCTGGAGAAATCAGGCTGACGAAAGATCTTCTCACTCTCTACAAGTCCAAGAAAGGAGGTTGTGGAGAGGTAGGGATCGGTCTCTTCCCTCAAGTGAGAGGCAATAGGACAAGAGGAAATGGCCTCAAGTAGCGCCAGGGGAGGTTTAGGCAGGATATTAGGGAAACTTTTTTACACTGAAGGGGTTATTAAGCATTGGAACAGGCTGCCCAGGAAGTAGTTGAGGCACCATCCGTGGAGGTGTTTAAAAGACGGGCAGACATAGTGCTTAGAGCAACGGTTTAGTGATGGCTTTTGTCAGAGTTAGGTTGATGGTTGGACTAGGTGATCTGGAAGGTCCCTTCCAACCAAGCCAATTCGATGTTTCTCTTTTGCTTTCATGCCCTTTTCCCCTCGTTTTCCACTCTCAAGTTCTTTTCTAGGATCATCATTATCCCCTCCAATACAAACAGCCAACTCTTTTTCAGCGATTCCTTCTGGCCCTTCCCTTGGTGTTTCTGAGGTGGTGACAGTGGCACTTTCCACCTTCCTCATGGTGTCCATTACACTAGGAACCCCTTTTCTTACCTCTGCTGTCCTACAGCTACTCAAGTTGTCTTGTTAGAGGAACCACGACTCAGCAGGAGCCATCTGCACATGCAATTTAAATGCTGACGTGCTGGAGCTTCAGTGCACAGGGACCTTGAGACACCTGGGGACGTGGCCAACAGAAACTTCCTCAAGTTTTACAGGGAGAAGGGCAAAAGGGGAGAGGAGTAGGTGAAGAGTGAGTCTGAAGAGAGGGGCCTGCGCATTTTGAGGGATGCCATATGAGCCTCTGGTAAAGGCTCAGCACCATTAAGGCCAGCTGCATATGGGGCGGTGTTAGAAGGACTGTGGCCACCCAGACAAGGGCAGTTATTGTCCCCCTCGACTCAGCACTGGTGTGGCCACATCTGCACTCATGGTATCCCAGAGTGGTTTTGGTTTGAAGGGACTTATTACAAATCATCTTGTCCAATCCCTGTTTTTTAGGGACATCTGTGACTCGATCAGGATGCTCAAAGCCCCGCCCTACCTGACCCTGAACCCTGCCAATGATGGGGAATCCACAGCTTCTCTGGGCAACCTTTTCCAGTGTCTCACCACGCTCACTGTGAAAAATTTCTTCCCTATGTCCAATCTAAATGTACCCTCTTTCAGTGTAAAGCCATTGCCCCTTGTCCTGTCATTACTGGCCCTGGTAAAATCTCTCTCTCTCTGTTTTATAAGCCACCCTCATAGATTAAAAGGCCACAAGAAGGTCTCTTTGGAGCTTTTTTGTTTCCAGGCTCAACAACTTCAACTCTTTGAGCTTATTTTCCATCCCTTCTATTCTTCCAGCCCTCCAATGATTTTTGGTGGTCCTTCTCTTGACCCGCTCTAACAGGTCCGTGTTTTTCTTGTGCTGGGGCCCCCAGAACTGGACACAGCATTCCAGATGAAGTTGTATGAGAGTAGGATCATAGAATCATAGAATCTTCATGGTTGGAAAGGCCCTTTGGGATCATCGAGTCCAACCGTACACACACACAAAAAAAAACCCAAACAAAAATACCAACCTACAATCTCTGCCACTAGAGCATGCCCTGAAGTGCCACATCTGGACGCTTCTTAAATACCTCTAGGGATGGTGACCCAATGGATGGTTGCCAGGAGCCACCCTGTGGGTTTCAGTGGAACTCCTCCTTTACTGTCCAGCCATGCATGCATCTTCATCTATCACCCCTACTTTCTCTGTGTTTTGTGTATTCCCCTCCATCCAATAAAGTGACTTGGTTAAAAAAAAATAAAATAAAATAAAAAATCCCTCTCTACAAGAGGGACATCAAAGTGCTGGAGCAAGTCCAGAGGAGAGCTACCAAGCTGGTGAGGGGTCTGGAGACCAAGTCATATGAGGAGAGGCTGAGGGAGCTGGGCATGTTTAGCTTGGGGAAGAGGAGGCTGAGGGGAGACCTCATTGCCCTCTACAACTCCCTGGAAGGAGGGTGTAGAGATGTGGGTGTTGGCCTCTTCTCCCAGGTGACTAATGACAGGAGCAGAGGAAATGGTCTGAAGTTGCAGCAGGGGAGGTTTAGATTAGATATTAGGAAGAATTACTCTATAAGAGTAGAGAGGTGGAATCCCCTCCCTCCACCTGCTGGCCACGCTTCTGTAGACGCAGCCCAGGCTATCATTGGCTTTCTGGGCTGCAAGTGCACATTGCCGGCTCTTGTCCAATGTTTCACACACCGGCATCCCCAAATCCTTCTCTACAGGGTTGCTCTCAATCCATCCATCAGTCAGTCTGTCTTGATACTGGGGATTGCCCCGACCCAGGTGCAGGACCTTGCACTTGGCCTTGTTGCACTTCCAGAGGGTCACGTGTGTCCCATTTACCAGTGACTAAAACAGCTGAGAGTTCCTTTCCCAAGGATTAGGGTCTTGACTATAGTTTTCAGCTGGCATATATCCCTTCAGATCATGAATTCCACCAGGGGCTGAACACTGCAGCCCAGGCTGCCACCAGTCTTGGCCTCTCCAATAAGTTTCTCTTGGTTTGAGACAGGATTAGGGAGTTGGGTTTGGGTTTAGGCGTGAGGCATGTGGTGAGGGTTTCAGCTTTGGCGTTAGTGTTCAGGGAAGGGCTAGAGATGAGAGCTGGAGGTGAGGGATTAGGGTTAGTGTGCAGGCAAAGGCTTAGGGGGAGCTGCGTAGTGCCGAGACACAGGGGCAAGAGTGTGGAAGGCACTCAGCGTGTATGGGCCCTCGTAGTGAGCAGAGGGAAAGCTCAGGTGGTGATGACCAAAAGCATCCCCATTTCAATGAGCTGGGGATTGGCACTGGGCCCCTTGGCTTGACAGGGCACATCCAGGGGGCTACAGCACACAGGATGTCTCTGCCTCCTTTCTTTGTCACCCTGAAATCACTGCCTCTGCTTTTCTGCTCTAATCAGCCCCCAGGGAGGCACGCTTCAATGTCCTGAGGCAGCTTCATCACCCACAGCCCTCAGCAGACCCTGCTGAACTTCCAAGGCTCTTTATTCCTGCCAGGGCCCTCCACGCTCCGTGACTTTCCCCTGGGAGCTCGTTAACGTGAAGGAACTGTAATGGGTTTATTCTTGCATCTCAATTGACCATAGGGTTGCAGGGGGACTTTGAGGAGAGACTGTCCCCAAGGAAGAGTTTTGCTAGAGTTTGCTGGAGAAGAAAAGTTTTGTTTGACAAGCGCCTAATGTAACATGGGCAGGGACATCACTAGAGAGATGAGTTGGTGACAAGGCTCTGGGATGGAAATTAGGCCAAGAATAAGGCAAAGTTTACTTAATCTGCCACACTGTCTCTTTAGCCAACTCACTAACTCTGCGTATATTTAGAATTTCCGATCAATCTCTCCAACATATTTCTTTTATATTGGTCGTTTAAGGAAGGTGGAGCTTATTGGAGGCTTGGACTTGGCGTATAGTGGAGGAATGCATTGGGTTTCTTTAATGAATTTGTATCATTTTTTCCTTCTTGTTGCTCAAAATGAATAAGAATCCCTTGTCTATGTACAGGCAAGTCTCCGGGGGAATCAGGCAGGAATTGGTGCAAAGGAGCTGTTAACATTCAGCTGCAGACTCAGCGCACAAGTCTGATGTAGGAAAAGAATGCAAGTCCCAGGCAGCCCCAAGAGAAACGGTGGGGAGGAGGAGGTGGGGGGGCAAGTTGTCCATACAGTGGGGGACCTCGAGGAGATGGGAGTTGCTACCTCCCCGGTCCTCCTTAGGAGACCCTCTGGTTCAGTATCAGTTGGAGAAAGCTGCAAGCATTTCCTCTGGGATAAGAAAAAGGCTACTAAAAAGCCCTTTCAAAATGAAAAATTTCCTTTTTATTAAGTTCTTCTTGAAACCTTCCACTTTAAGTAGACTCCTGAGACCTCTCCACTGAGCTGTACCAGGCCAGAAGCCCTGAAGAAAGTCATGGAAGAGCTGTGGCTCATTAGGGCTTTCTGCCCTTTAACGAGCCCCATGGGGTATTTGCTGCTGAGCCCAGGAATGCCAGATACTGAGAGGAGCTTGAACAACCTGTGCAGGAATTCAAGTCAGAAGCAAAGGCCAAAGTGTCTTGGAGCATGAACTGGCCCCACTGAGGGCCATTACAGACCAAGCCTCCCCATGGATTTGTTCGAGCAGGAAAGTGGAGGCTGTGATTGCAGGGAGGCAAAGGCACTGTGCAGGTGGAGCTGATGCTGAGGAAAGCCTTGATGTATTTTATCAAGGACAACGGCACCTCCCGGCCTCCCTGGGGGGTGCGAGGAAGCAGTGAGGCCCCGGTTCCATGAGATTAAGGTGTCTCCTTTCAGGCCTTGGTAGCAAAGACAACTGCCACAGCCAAGGGGACAAAGACCTGCAGGCTGTGGACACCCAACCTGTTTCCTCCCCTTGCTCCCACTGGGGCATCTCCTCGCCTTTACTGACAGCTCTTCTTCCTCCCTGCCTGTTCCTTGGAACACCCAGCGTTGCGCTGATCCAGGCTCCCTCTGGGTGACCTCAGGAGTCACAGCACTGTCCTTCATGGGACGTTTCTTTCTCCTCATGTCCAGCCTTGTTGTGAATGTTGATTTGGGATCCTGCCCAACTTTGAGGTGGCAGCAATTGAAGATTTATTAACACGGGGTTAAGTCGTATGAATCTAACAATACTTAATCATCTGTCAGTTCTAAAGGTGGTTTATCAAAATTTTCTTTAACCCACACAGCGACTTATTTAAGGTTCGTAAAAGGAAAGGTTCACCTGACATGTACGACAGTTTCCTGAATCAAATCAGACACTCGCAACCACAAGACTTACAATAGTATCCTAAATCGAATTGCACACACAGAAACTCACTGAGGTGACCAACTCCAGCACAGGTAAGTCTGCACTGGGGAAGGGAATCAAGGCAAAAAGGGCCATCGAGGGGCTCCTTTGGGGGCTTTTCGAAGTGGGGAAAAGCACCTAGCCTGTGCAGGAAACCAGCCGCTCATGGGTGGACTGCTGAGGAGGCATGGGCAGAGCCAGCACCACCGGCGGCAGATCTAAACGAGGCGTACTCGCTGGGACCACTTCCCCCCTCATAAAAGAAGCCTTTTGGGAGCACAGCGACCTGGTCACCGCGCACTGAGCAAGCAAGCAGCACATGGGCATCACCCAGGGCATCACCTGGGAGCACCACAACAAAGCGGTCATCACCCTCTCGGGAGGAGTTTAGCTATGGTCTGCAGCCAGCAGAAGGTCGTGCTCTCAACCTTAGCCAGGATGGATGTGGGAACCCAGAGAGAGCTCTCACAGAAACATACAGCCGTCCAGGTCACAGGCTGCAGGGGGTGCCAGAGCCTTTCACTGGTAACGCGGGGCAGCTGGAACAGCTGCTGTGTGCGTTGTGAACAGGTGAGCCATCTGCTCAGCCTGGTGGCAGAGCTGCGAGAGGAAGTCGAAAGGTTAAGGAGCATTAGGGAAGGTGAACAAGAAACAGAGTGGTGGAGCCAGGCTCTGCCCTCCTTGAAACAGAAACGGGAGCACCTATCAGAAAGTAACCGGGATCACGGAATCACGGAATCACGGAACCTTCAGAGTTGGAAGGGACCTCTAGAGATCATCTAGTCCAACTCCCCTGCTAAAGCAGGATTGCCCAGAGCACATCCCTCAGGACTGCATCCAGGCGGGTCTTGAAAATCTCCAGAGAAGGGGACTCCACAACCTCCCTGGGCAGCCTGTTCCAGTGCTCTGTCACCCTCACCGTAAAGAAGTTTTTCCATGTATTTGAACGGAACTTCCTATGTTCTAACTTGTGCCCATTGCCCCTTGTCCTGTCACTGGGAACCATTGAAAAGAGCCTGGCTCCATCCTCCTTCAACCCACCCTTTAGATACTTGTAAACATTAATCAGGTCCCCCCTCAACCTTCTCTTCTCCAGGCTAAAGAGTCCCAGCTCTTTCAGCCTTTCCTCATAAGGGAGATGCTCCAATCCCATAATCATCCTAGTTGCCCTGCGCTGGACTCGCTCCAGCAGTTCCCTGTCCCTCTTGAACTGAGGAGCCCAAAACTGGACACAGTATTCCAGTTGTGGCCTCACCAGTGCCGAGTAGAGGGGGAGAATGACCTCCCTCGACCTACTGGCCACACTCTTCCCTATGCAGCCCAGGATCCCGTTGGCCTTCTTGGCAACAAGGGCACACTGCTGGCTCATGGATAATTTGCTGTCTACTAGGACCCCCAGGTCCTTCTCCTCAGAGCTGCTTCCCAGCAGGTCCACCCCTAACCTATACTGGTGCTTTGCATTCTTCCTCCCCAGGTGCAGGACCTTGCACTTGCTTTTGTTGAACCTCATTAGATTCTTCTCTGCCCAGCTCTCCAGCCTGTCCAGGTCACGCTGGATGGCAGCACGGCCCTCTGGAGTGTCGGCCACCCCTCCCAGTTTGGTATCATCAGCAAACTTGCTGAGGATACACTCTATCCCCTCATCTAGGTCATTAATGAATATATTGAACCAAATTGGACCAAGTATTGACCCCTGGGGGACACCACTGGTCACAGGCCTCCAACTAGACTCTGTGCCGCTGATCACAACCCTCTGAGTTCTGTCACTCAGCCAGCTCTCGATCCACCTTGCTGTCACCTCATCTAACCCATACTTCCTCAGCTTCCTAATGAGGATGTTATGGGAGACAGTGTCAAAAGCCTTGCTGAAGTCAAGGTAGATGACATCTACGGCTCTCCCCTCATCCAGCCAACCCGTTATAACGTCATAGAAAGCTATCAGATTGGTCAGGCATGATTTACCCTTGGTAAATCCATGCTGACCGCTTCCAATAACTTCCTGTTCCTTTACGTGTTTGGAGACGACATCCAGAATGAGTCGCTCCATCACCTTCCCAGGGACAGAGGTGAGACTAACTGGTCTGTAGTTCCCCGGGTCCTCCTTCCTGCCTTTTTTGAAGATTGGAGTGATCCAGGGCCTCCTGTATCCTGCCCTGTCAGGCAGAAGGCAGAAGCCTAAATGAAAAGAGTGAATGGAGGCAAATTCATGGTCGGGACAGCAGGGAAGCTCCCTCCTTGCCCACCTTTTTCCCCACCTCGGTACCTCTGAACAACAGATATGAGGTTCTGGTTGAGGAAGGCCAGTCAGATGAGGATGTGGATGATGGGCAATCCACACCAGAGATGTCTCCACAGTCAGAATGGTGTACCGCCCCTATCACAACCACCACCACAAAGAAAGAAAAGAAGGGTTATGGTCGTTGGTGACTCCTTCCTGCGGAGAACAGAGGGTCCAACATATCGGGTAGACCCTCCTCATAGAGAAGTCTGCTGTCTTCCTGGAGCCCGGGTGAAGGACATCACTAGGAAGCTTCCTCGCTTGATACAGTCCTCAGCCTGTTACCCATTACTGATCTTCCTTGTAGGTGGAGAGGAAGCTGCTACTCATAGACCAAGAGCAATCAAAGGGGACTTCAGGGCCTTGGGAAGGTTGCTGAGGGAATCTGGGAAACAGGTTATTTTTTCCTCACTCCTTCCAGTTGCAGGCAGTGACATGGGAAGAAGCAGACGGATCCAGTCTATTAATACATGTCTCCGTGGCTGGTGTCACTGGCACAATTTCATTTTTGTTGACAATGGGATGGCCTACGTGGCACCGGGCTTGCTGGCACCACATGGGAGGCACCTTTCTCAAAGGGGAAAGAGGGTCTTTGCTCAAGAGATTGTGGGGCTGATCAACAGAGCTTTAAACTAGATGTGAAGGGGGAGAGGGATGATAATATCAGGCTTGTCTGTGACAAGCTGTGGGATAACACGTCAGGGTTAGAGGGATGGGGCGCTAGTAAGGGCCTTCGACCTGTTGCCCAGAGGAATGCTGGGGACATTGCATCGTAGTCAAAGTCTTACAGAGACCAGGCAGGGGCTTCTGAGGTTGTTGGAGTCAACAGGGAAACACCTGTGAAACACCCCAAGGTGATCTCCTCTAAGAAGGTAACACAGGCAACAGCCCAGCTGAAGTGCCTCTACACAAACGCACGCAACATGGGCAACAAACAGGAGGAGTTGGAAGCTACCATGCTGCTGGAAAGCTATGACCTAGTGTCCATTACTGAAACCTGGTGGGATGAATCCTGTGACTTGAGCGTGGCTATGAATGGCTACAAGCTGTTTGGAAGGGACAGGTGAGGAAGGAGGGGCAGAGGTGTTGCCCTCTCTGTTACAGAATGGAGAGAGTGTGAAGAAATGTCCTTAAAGAACAGCCAAGAGGAAGTCAAAAGCTTATGGGTAGGAATTAGAGACCGAGGCAACAAGGGGAACCTGGTGGTTGGTGTCTACTACAGGCTGCCTGATCAAGGGGAACGTGCTGATGAAGCCTTCTTCTTCCAGCTACAGGAGGCATCGCGCTCGAAGGCTCTCGTCCTGCTGGGGGATTTATCCACCACGACATCTGCTGGAAAAGTAACACGGTGGGCTGTAGACAATCCAGGAGGTTCCCGGAGTGCCTCGACGCTAACTTCCTAAGACAGGAAATAGACAGCCCTGCCCGAGGGGATGCCATACTGGGCCTGACAGTCACCAATGCGAGTGAGCTCATTAAGGATGTCAAGATTGGAGGCAGCCTGGTGTGCAGTGGCCACGCACTGGTGGAGTTCACAGTCCTAAGGGATACGTGTCAGAGAAGGAGCGTAGTCAGGACCTTGAATTTTAGGAAAGCAAACCTCCAGATCATCGTGGAGTCAGTCAATAGGACCCCCTGGGAAGCGTTCCTCAGGGACAAGGGGGCAGAAGAGAGCTGGCAGATCTTCAAGGAGGCTTTCCATAGAGCACAAGGGCTCTCGATGCCCAGGTGTAAGAAATCAAGCAAGAAAGGGAAGAGACCAGCATGGCTGAGTTGGGACCTGCTGGTCAAATTAAAAGGCAAGAAGGAAGTGCACAGGCAGTTCAAGCAGGATCAGGTGTCCTGGGAAGAGTATAGGGATGCTGCCCGGTTACGTAGGGTTGAGGTCAGGAAGGCCAAGGCGTGGCTGGAGCTGAACTTGGCAAGGGATGCTAAGAATAACAAGAAGGGCTTCTACAGGTATGGCAACCAGAAAGGACGGTTAAAGAAAGCGTGCCCTCCCTGATGACCGAGAATGGCAACTGGTAACAACAGACGAGGAGAAGGCTGAGGTTCTCAACAATTTTTTTTTGCCTTGGTCTTCACTGCCAGCCCCTCTCCTCACACCTCCCAAGTTGAAGAACTTCAAGACGGGGACCTGGGGGACAGAGTCCCTCCCACTGTAAGTGAAGACAAAGTTTGTGACCACCTGAGGAACCTGACCATACACAAGTCCATGGGGCCTGATGCACCCCAGAGTCCTGAGGGAATTGGCCGATGAAGTTGCCAAGACACTCTCCATGATATTTGAAAAGACATGGCAGTCAGGTGAAGTCCCCGGTGACTGGCAGAAGGGAAATATTACATCCATTTTTAAAAAGGGTAGAAAGGAGGACCCTGGGAACTACCGCCCTGTCAGCCTCACCTCTGTGCCTGGGCAGATCACAGCACAGATCCTCCTAGAAGCTATGCTAAGGCACATGGAGGACAGGGAGGTGATTAGAGACAGCCAGCATGGCTTCACCGGGGCAAGTCCTGGCTGACCAACCTGGTGGCTTTCTACAATAGAGTGACTGCATCAGCGGACAAGGGAAGAGCAACGGATATCCTCTGTCTGGACTTCTGCATGGCCTTTGACACGGTCCCCCCACAACATCCTTCTCTCTAAGTTGGAAACACACGGATTTGATAGGCGGACTGTTCGGTGGATAAGGAACTGTCTGGAGGGTCGCATCCAGAGAGTAGTGGTCAATGGCTCGATGTCCAGATGCAGAGGGGTGACAAGTGGTGTCCCTCAGGCATCAGTCTTGGGACCGGTGCTGTTTAATATCTTCATCAATGATGTAGACAGTGGGATCAAGTGCACCCTCAGCAAGTTTGCCGATGACACCAAGCTGAGTGGTGCGGTTGACAGGCCAGAGGGACGGGATGTCATCCAGAGGGACCTGGACGACCTGGAGAGGTGGGCCCGTGCAAACCTTATGAAGTTCAACAAGACCAAGTGCAACATCCTACGCTTGGGTCGGGACAATGCTCATTATCAATGCAGGCTGTGATGTGATAGAGAGCAGCCCTGCGGAAAAGGACTTGGGGGTACTGGTAGATGAAAAGGTGGACATGAGCAAATCATGTGTGCTTGCAGCCCAGAAGGCCAATCACATCCTGGGCTGCATCCACAGAACCGTGGCCAGCAGATCCAGAGAGGTGATTCTGCCCCTCTCCTCTGCTCTCGTGAGACCCCACCTGGAGTAGTGTCTCCAGCTCTGGAGCCCTCAGAACAAGAAGGACATGGACCTGTTGGAACGGGTCCAGAGGAGGGCCACAAGGATGATCAGAGGGCTGGAGCACCTCCCCTATGAAGACAGTCTGAGAGAGTTGGGGTTGTTCAGCCTGGAGAAGAGAAGGCTCCAGGGAGACCTTATAACAGCCTTCCAGTACCTGAGGGGGGCCTACAAGAAAGCGGGGGAGGGGCTGTTTGCAAGGGCATGTAGCCATAGGACGAGGGGCAATGGTTTTAAACCAGAGCAGGGCAGGTTTAGATTAGACATTAGGAAGAAGTTCTTTACCCTGAGGGTGGTGAGACACTGGCCCAGGTTGCCCAGAGAGGGGGTGGAGGCCCCATCCCTGGAGACATTCAAGGCCGGGCTTGATGAGGCTCTGAGCAACCTGATCTAGTTGAAGATGTCCCTGCTGACTGCAGGGGGGTTGCACTAGATGGCCTTTAGAGGTCCCTTCCAACCCAACACATTCTATGATTCTATGATTCTAAACAGACATGAAAGTTAACCGATATAGCTAAGATGTATCTCTTTTTGCAAAAAGTAGTGAATTATTGGTACCAAGTGGTCTTTGAAACCTCAAAAGCAGGTGTTTCTATACATCTCCACAACTCTGTAGAAAAGCTTCTTCAGCTGCCATTGTAGACTTCTGAAGTTAGAAGTGAATCTCACCCTGGGAGTCTAGAGTAAAACTGAAGGTCAATTGGAAATGTTGTATTAAACCAAAGTCGGAGGCACTCAATACAGCACAGGGAAAACGTAAAGACCTCAGATTCAAATTCACAGTCTCTATGAGAACTAACACCACAGGAAGATTTAGTCTTACAGATCTCTGGAAAAATACACAAAACTAAAAGAGCCTTAAACAAGCAACAGGAAAGACCTGATGAGAATTAGCAGAGACGCACATTAGTAGTCTCTACGGTTTAGCTAACCAACGGGGAAATCAGAGGAAATGGGAGCAGAGAAAAAAATTCAAGCTAAGCCAACTAGAAGGTTTTTAGGAATTCTGAAGACATTGAGAAGCCTAAACAAAAGTGCCACATTCAGTTGGAGAAATTGACAGGAAGGGAAGTAAGAGAAAAGCAGAGGTTTCCATAACCTCAGACAGAATTGCCACATCCCACAGAAGTGTCTGCGTGACTGTAAAAGTAAGGCTGCTGAAAGAGTGGGTTCATATTGTAGGGAGGACGCTGCACTAGGAGGAGTGTGGGTCACCCACACCAGGGGAGCTGCCATCCCACTCCGCTTAAACCTGGAGTGGCCACCTCGGGACTCGTGTGCCCCTCACTGGGGCTTCCTGTTCTAGACAAGTGGGGAGGAATGGAGAGTGTCCAGAGAAGCTCTGCCAATATGGGATTCATGGCCTCAAGCACACGCCCCGTGAGGGGAGGCTGAGGGTCCTGGTCTCCTTCAGCCTGGTGAAGTGGGGGCTCAGAGCGTCACAGTCATAACCTGGAACTGCTTGAAGGGTGGTTTCAGAGATGGTGGAGCTTTTCTTCATGGTGGCAAAAACAAGTAGGTGAAAGGAAGAATGCCCCAAAGTGTGGCTTGGGATGTTGGGACCAGAAATGGAGAGAGGGAAATGTCACCCCGAGGGCAGTGCTTTGGTACAAGAGGACACCCAGGGGGAGGCTGGACCAGCCCATGGCTTTGTCTTTCCAGGAACAGACAGGGAGGATGGAGAGACATCAGTAAGGGTTGTGAGATATTGGGGTGAAAATGAAAAGACAATTGGGTGCCTTCAAAGAAAGAGGTGCAGGTATGGGACACTGAAGGAGTAACACCCTCAGGTTTGCTCAGCATCAGAGCCACCTTTAATTTCCCTTTACCTACCTGTCATTATTGCCTCCAGTTTTCTGCTCTAAGGAGCCCCTGGGGAGGCTTTGTTGCTAATGGTCCTCAGTGGGACCCATTAACACTCCATGAAACTTTGGAGTTTACATCTGAGTTTGTCTTCTTGAGAGGTTTCTTCAAGTTCCTCCCAGTGTCTGAGGTTCAGGGACTCCACCCCAAATCCGCACGAGGGGTCATTAAAATGCCTTGGGCTGCTCCTCTGCTGCTGAGCTGGGCCAGGCTCTTGGGACAAAGGAAGCTGATGTGAAGCGGGCAGCAGGGCTGATGGCTCTGCCTGCAGGCACCGAGGATGAGACCATCAGTGCAGAGGGAGCGTAAAGGCAGTCGTGACTGGGAGGAGAGCTGGGAGCTCACTGTGGGAGAAGCTTCACAGCCCTCTGCACGGTAAGTGCCAGGCTGCAGGGCAATGCCACTGCCGATCCTGAAGGGTTCTCATAAAGCTGTCGTAGCCCACAGCCTGTGGGATCTTTCTCTGGTGTAGAGGAGGAGAAGGGTGTGCTGCAGAGCAGGGCTTCCCTGCAGCACCGTCAGAGGGACAGGACACGATGGCTGCCTTCTCCTGGGGATGGTTGCAGGGGCATGAAGGCGGGTGTGCAGGCAGGGGTGCCCAGGGCTGTCCTTCAGAGCCGGGTCCCTGTGCCCCAGGGTGTGTGGGAACTCTGCCTCCTGCCAGTGCCAACTCTGACCCTGCCCAGTGAGCTTCTGCCCTCAAGGATGTGGGATCCGGGGCAGCAGCTGCCTCATCTGTGGCCATAGCTGCAGCAGCAGGGACTCTCCTGAGCACCCTCTGTCCCTCCCTGGCCTTGTCTCCCTTGGCAGAAGCATCGGGGCATTTCTCCTTGCTTCTCCACCCGTCCCTGCTGCTGCTGCTGCTGCTTTGATTTCAGGCTCTCTGGGGTGGGGGCTTCATCAGCAGCTCAGCGACTGACCCTGCAGATCCTGCCATGCAGATGTGTCCCTGGTGCCCAAGCCCTCTTCTAACCTCTGCGTCTCTAGGCAATGCAGTCCATGGGGTGGGGATAATGTTAACTCTCCACAAAGGGCACCCCATCTTCTGGGCATCCACAGGCTGACAGCTCTTCACTGGGGAGGGGAGTTTGGAGATCTGCACTTTGGAACTGGACTCCTCTGCTCTCCATGGGATCATCCTCCAGACCAAAGCGGTGCTGGCAAAAAGCAGCTGAGAGCAGGACGGATGGAGAGGCCGGCTCTCCTCCTTCTGCACTAAGGGTCTGTCCCACTGCCTCCCAGGACTCTCACAATAGCACTTGTAAGGTAGCAAAAATGCCAGGGACTTCTACCGTCAAAAATGACTCCTCAGGTGGGATAGGGGTAACAGGAGAAAAATAAATGAAACAACATCCACCCCCCCAGCTCTGTTCTGCAGCCAGGGCAGCTGGGAGTGACATTGGTCCAAAGCTCTTTTATATGAGGGGTAGAGTTAACCTGCGATCACTCCTGGTTCCTCTCTGCCTCTTGCTGCACAGCACGACTGACTCCTCTGGAGCACACAGCAGAGTCCCCTGCTCCCCATTGCACCCTCAGCCAGCACAAACCAAGCATCACACCAGGATCTGCACAAGCGCCTCCCTGGAAGGACAGAGGTCATTTGGGGGGCCTTACTGTGACAAATGCAACAGGTTCTACTCGGACGTGTCTGTCCTAAGACTTCACTGTCTTTTCCTCCTTGGACAGGCCCCCATGTACAGAGGAAACAAATGTCCAACGGCAGCTCCATCACCCACTTCCTCCTCCTGGCATTCGCAGACACGCGGGAGCTGCAGCTCTTGCACTTCTGGCTCTTCCTGGGCATCTACCTGGCTGCCCTCCTGGGCAATGGCCTCATCATCACTGCCGTAGCCTCTGACCACCGCCTCCACACCCCCATGTACTTCTTCCTCCTCAGCCTCTCCCTCCTCGACCTGGGTGCCATCTCCACCACTCTGCCCAAAGCCATGGCCAATTCCCTCTGGGACACCAGGGCCATCTCCTACTCGGGATGTGTTGCCCAGGTCTTTTTCTTTGCCTTCTTGATGTCAGCAGAGTTTTATCTTCTGACAGTCATGGCCTACGACCGCTACGTTGCCATCTGCAAACCCCTGCACTATGGGTCCCTCCTGGGCAGCAGAGCTTGTGTCCACATGGCAGCAGCTGCCTGGGGCAGTGGCTTTCTCAATGCTCTGCTGCACACAGCCAATACATTTTCAATACCTCTCTGCCAAGGCAATGCTGTGGACCAGTTCTTCTGTGAAATCCCCCAGATCCTCAAGCTCTCCTGCTCACACTCAGACTACCTCAGGGAAGCTGAGCCTTAATTGTAGTTAGTGCCTTGTTTATTCTTTGGGATGTTTTGTTTTCATTGTGCTAGTCCTATGTGCAGATCTTCAGAGCTGCGCTGAGGATCTCCTCACAGCAGGGACAGCACAAAGCCTTTTCCACTGTGCCTCCCTCACCTGGCCGTGGTCTCCCTCTTCATCAGCACTGGGCATGGTTGCCAACCTGAAAGCCACCCTCCAGTCTCCTCCTCATTCCTGAAGTCTAGCGGTGATTGCATGTTCTGTACTCAGTGGTGCCTCCAGCAGTGAACCCCCTCATCTACAGCATGAGGAACCGGGAGCTCAAGGATGCCCTGAGGAAACTCATCTGATGGATCCTGAGGCAGTAAAAGTAATGTGCCTCCCAATCTCTGTGTCATGCTATAAGTTTATTCTAGTCCAGGCTTCAGCCTTTAATTTTTCTCTGATAATTATACTTTGAAGTAATTGCTTGGGTTCATAGCACTTCTCTTGAAGTTCTTTCCTGTTGCGTCTCATCCTTGAAGAACCATGTGTCACCTCTTTCCTCCCTAATGGCATCTCTACAATAACAGGGGATCTCCTGAGTGTGGTGCCTGATGGCTGGGTCTGCTTGATACAGTTTTGGCTACGAACAAGACTAAGGAACTGGACTTTCCAAGTGTCTTTCCACCTTCTTTTTGGAAATAATGTCACAGGAGCACTGGCATATTTTAGACACCAAGACTTAGCTGAAGGCTCTCTTCTTGGTGTAGAGGGGCAGTAGAGATGGTACATGACTTCCCAGTAACATTCCTCAGGCTGTCACAGGTATGATGGAGCTGATGGCAGATTTCAGTCCATGTGGAAAGGAATCTGGAGTGGTCAGGAGAGGACGGGGACGCTCCATGTTCTCTGGGGTGGGAAATGAATGGAGACTCAGGTGGTAAAACACTGTCAGAGATCAGGTCTCCCCAGGAGAAAGCACTAAAGCCAGGTACCCACAAGCCAGGACTCTGCAGGGCCATGGGAGGCAGTGAAGATGCAGCAGGCAGAGGGAAGGGAGACTGGAGAGATGCGGGAGCTGCCTGAGGAGCCCCAGGGCCAGGACTCTCCTGCTGTGCTGGGGAGCAGGGCAGGCGGGGAGGCAGAGCAGGGCAAAGGCAGTTTGGGCTGGGGATCAGCTGCAGCTGAAGGCAGGAGAGCCAGAGAGTGAGTGGCCTCTGCTGGCCCTTGGGGCCAGCTCCAGCCCTGGGGTGAGGGGGAGGCTGAGAGCCCTCTCTGCCCCCAGCAGCTGCGGTGCCCTTCAGAGGGGCTGGGGCTGTGGGGGGAGTGCCCAGAGCTCTGCAGTACCCTGTGGGGAGCACTGCTGTGGGGCCAGCCCAGACCAGGGGGCTCTTTTGGGCTGGGCTGGGAAGAGGGCAGGGTTGGTTGGAGAGAGCCAGAGAGGGTCTGGAGTGGTGTGGGAAGTGCGCAGGAGAGGAAAACCCCAATGTTAGTGGAGCTCTGTGCCTATGCAGGGTGAAGACAACCTCCAGTGGGCATGTGGGGCAGAGCCAGGTCTCCTGGAGAAGGAAGCAAGTCATCAAAGGTGCAGGAGAGAGGAGCTGGTCAGTGCCATGTTCCCTGGCTACCCTGAAGAATCTGCCCCTTGGCATGGGGAGGGGAGCTGACAAGTGGGTGTCTGCTGGGGGTGGTGGCTCGGAGGGCGGCCATGGGGACTGTGCGGTTGTGGACCTTTCTCCACCTCATGAATGCACCCTGCTCTAGGTAGTGCCTGCACTGCAGGGCTGTGGGGCCGTGTTGGGCCGTGGGGCTTGGCCAGTGTTGACTCCTGTTGATGATGTCCTCTGATCACTACCTGCCTGTCTGCTGACAGCTGCATTATGAAGCCCTGATGAAGGACAGATCCGTGGTTCTGTGCACAGCTCCTTGCTGTCAGGCACAATCTTATGTGGCCTTCACACCCCTGCAACCATCCCCAGGAGAAGGCAGCCATCGTGTCCTGTCCCTCTGACGGTGCTGCAGGGAAGCCCTGCTCTGCAGCACACCCTTCTCCTCCTCTACACCAGAGAAAGATCCCACAGGCTGTGGGCTACGACAGCTTTATGAGAATTCTTCAGGATCGGCAGTGACATAGAATCTTCATGGTTGGAAAGGACTTTTAAGATCATCGAGTCCAACCAAACAACCTACAGACTCTGCCACTAGAGCATGCCCTGAAGTGCCACATCTAAACGTTTCTTAAACACCTCCAGGGATGGTGACTCAACCCCCTCCCTGGGCAGGCTGTTCCAGTGCCTGACCACTCGTTCAGTAAAGTCATTCTTCCTAATATCTAACCTAAACCTCCCCTGTCGCAGCTTCAGACCATTTCCTCTGGTCCTGTCATTATCCACCTGGGAGAAGAGGCCAACCCCCACCTCTCTACAACATCCTTTCAGGGAGTTGTAGAGGGCAATGAGGTCTCCCCTCAGCCTCCTCTTCTCCAAGCTAAACATGCCCAGCTCCCTCAGCCTCTCCTCATTTGACCTGGTCTCCAGACCCCTCACCAGCCTGGTAGCTCTCCTCTGGACACGCTCCAGCACCTCAATGTCCCTCTTGTACAGCGGGGCCCAGAACTGAACACAGCACTCGAGGTGAGGCCTCACCAGTGCCCAGTACAGAGGCACCATCACTTCCCTGCTCCTGCTGGCCACACTGTTCCTGATAGAAGCCAGAATGCTGTTGGCCTTCTTGGCCACCTGGGCACACTGCTGGCTCATGTTAAGCTGCCCGTCCACCAGCACCCCCAGGTCCTTTTCTGCCGGGCAGCTTTCCAGCCACTCTGCCCCAAGCCTGTAGCGTTGCTTGGGGTTGTTGTGACCAAAATGCAGGACCTGGCACTTGGCCTTATTAAACCTCCTACAGTTGGCCTTGGCCCATGGATCCAGCCTGTCCAGGTCCCTCTGGAGAGCCTTCCTACCCTCCAGCAGATCAACACTCCCACCTAGTTTGGTGTCATCTGCAAACTTACTGAGGGTGCACTCAATCCCTTCATCCAGATTGTTGATAAAGATATTAAAAAAAAACAGCCCCAAAACTGAGCCCTGAGGGACACCACTGGTGACCGGCCGCCAAGAGGATTTCACCCCATTAATCACAACCCTCTGGGCACGGCCATCCAGCCAGTTTTTAACCCAGCGAAGAGTACACTTGTCTATGCCATGATTTGCCAGCTTCTCCAGGAGAATGCCGTGGGGGACGGTGTCAAAGACCTTACCAAAGACAAAGGCCTTACCAAAGACATTGCCCCGCTGCCCGACCTTTACCATGTAGATGTCTACGAAACTTTCTCTCACAGTGAGCTCTCAGCTCTCCTCCCACTCCCAACTGCCTTTAAACTCTCTCTGCCTTATTTCTCTCCCCTCAGTGCCTGCAGGCAGTGCCCTCAGCCCTGCTGCCCTTAATGAGGAGACAGGAGAGCTGCTCTGCCCGTGCATCTTGATCACAGACACCCTGTCCCTACACCTCTCTTGGCTGGAGGATGATCATACTCCAATTACTTGACAAAGAAACTGGACTTCTATGTGAGCAGAAGAGTTGGGTTTTCAGGTGTGTGTCTCCAAATGCCTCTCTTTCCCAGTCTAGCTTTGCAGAGACTTTGTGAGGAACCTCATAAAGCCCCATCACCTGCCACTCAGCCTACAGGCAGGACCAACATTACCTTTGTCAGATCATTGGGATTTAACACCAAAAACTTTGAGAGGCATCTGCAATAGCTTTGCAAAGGGGGTGGCATGGCTCCTAACTCAGACGACCAGACCAAGGTCTCCGTGATGTTGGAACGAATACCTGGGAAAGGTCTAGACACTCCCTTTCTAGACCACTGCTAGTTCTCCATGGGGCTTCCAGATACTACAAAGGACTTAATGGAGAGCTGTGCTCTAACGGAGGGCAGCTCACAGCCCAGCAGGAAACCCCTTGGAGATGGTCAGCTTTATTGGGTTAGGGAACACTTAAGCAAACTGGACATACATAAGACATTAAGCCCTGATTGGATGCCACCATGTGCGCTGAGGGAGCTGGCGGATGTCATTGAGAGGCCACTCTCAATATTCTTTTACCAATCATCAAAATTGGGGAAGTGCCCAAAGACTGGAGGAAATCACATCGCTCCTATCTTCAGGAAGAGCAAGAAGGAGGACCCAGGGAACTACAGGCCAGTCTGCTTCACCTCTCTGCCTGGGAAGGTGATAGAGCCGAAAAACGCTGGAAACTATTTCCAAGCACATTGTACTGGTCTTGCCTGGGATGGACTTAATTGTCTTCATAGTAGCCCCCATGGTGCTGTGTTTGGGATTTGTGACAAAAACAGTGTTGAAAGCACACCACTGTTGTAGCTGTTGCTGAACTGCGTTTGCACAGCATCAAAGCCTTCTCTGTCTCTCTCTCTTCCTCCCAGGGAGGTTGTTATTGAGGAGGAAGAGCAGCCGATGTCAATTAGCAAGGCAAAGATTTACACTGTGTATTGGTGTCCATGTCCAGGGTTTGGTAGCGGTGGGGCTGGAGGGATGGGCCTCTGTGAGAAGAGACTGGGGGCTGCTTCTGTGCCAGACAAAGCCGGCTCCAAAAGAAACCCACCGCTGGCCAAAACTGAGCCCATCAACAAAGATGGTGGAACCTCTGTGAGAGTGGGACATGGCTGCTCGAGTGGGAGAGGAGTGAGGGAAAAAACAGTGTGAGAAACAGCCCTGAAAACAGCAGGGTCAGTGAAGAAGGAGGGAGAGGAGGTGCTCCAGGTGCCAGAGCAGGTGGGCTCCTGCAGCCTGTGGAGAATACCACAGTAGAGCAGGTATTTGCCTGCAGCCTGAGGAGAGGAGCACAGTGGAGGAGGTAATCCCTGCACTTGGTGGAGGACCCAACACTGGAGAGGTTGGATGTTTCCTGAAAGAATTTCAGTTTGGGGAGAGCCCATGCTGGAACACATGTCTCGAGGGACTGTAGCCCGTAAGAGGGACCCCATGAGAAATGTGTTAGAAGGAAGGAGGAGCAGAGAGGAACTGTTGTAGACCATAACCCCCATTCCCCATCCCCCTGTACTGCTCAGGGGGAAGGAGGGAGAGGAGCTGGGAATGAAGAAGCAAAGTTCAGCCGGGGAAATAAGGGTGGGAAGAGGCCTTCCGTGGGGAAGGGGGTAAGGTCTTCCACCTGCCCTGTGCTTCTTCCAGCCTCAGCCTTTGCAGTTGCACATGCCTGGCCTGCCCACTTGCCTTCACTACTGTCCCCTTTGTACGAGGCCCACACACATCTTGGCACGCCCAGCGTAATGTGGCCTCCACCCAACCTGGAGCCCACCTGGCCTTGGAGGCAGGGAGGGGCCCGGTCCCCTCTGTCCGGGGCTGGGCACAGCTTCTCCCTGGGAACCTCCCTGAGGAGCACTCCTCCCCTCTGTCAGCCTGGGGCCTGGCAGGGGTGGCCCAGGGACAAGGGCTGCTGGGGCAGGGCTGGAGGAGCTCAGCTGGGAGAGCGTTACCCTGAAGATCTAAAGGTCCCTGGTTCAACCCGGGCTTCAGCAATGATTTTTCTCCCTTTGGTTTTTGCAGAGCCCGTCTGCCTTCCTCCAGCCTGCCCCAGCCCTGCTTGCTCCTTCACCTCTTGCCAGAGCACTGTCGCTGCCCTGGAGCTTCATATCTGCAGCTTAGCAGGAGCCTTCCTCCAGCCCCACAAGTCCCCAGCTTCCCCCTGGGCAGGACTCTCCATTCAGGGCTGCTTTGGGGTGGTCTCCAGCTCTGCCTCCTTCCCTGCTCCACAGGATCAGGATGTGTCCTCCGCGGGGTCTCTGCAAGACCCAATTCCTCTCCTCTTTGTCAGGCTCAATGGGGCAGAGTCTGTTCCCCTCCTCAGGCACCTCCTGCACCTTGTCTTCAGTTCCCAGAGCAGAGGCCACTGGACCCATAGTGCCAGGGAGAGGCACTCCCTGGAGCTGAGGCCTGAATGGCAGCATCCTTCCCCCGGAGGGGTGTTGCAGTGAGACCTCTGAGGTGCCCAGAACAGTTGACAAAGCCACGATGAGGATCATCCACCCGAGTGCATGGCCATTGATATTGTTTAGTCACACGCTGTCCTGAGCAGAATTTCTTGGCCCCCTTTGCCCCCCTGCTCCAATGACTGATAACACACCAATATGCTCCTCTCTGGGCATCAGCCCCATGGAGATGGAAACCTGCCCTTCACCCCACCTCCAGGGATGCTGCGGGGCACAGGGGTGCAGGAGGAGGCTCGGTACATGGATGAGGGCGTGTGAGCTTTCTGTCCCCCTGTTGCCCCATTGCACACCCTGGGGTGCCATCAAAGCCTGGGAGAACCTCACCCCAGGGAGGGCATGTCCCTCACCTTCTCGTACTTCTCCTCCTGTGCCGCTGGGCACAGATGTGGCACACAAGGGGGTTGCCCTTGCCCTGGGTGGCAGAGGAGGCTCAGGAGTCCCCCCTGCTTTAGCGGGGGAGTTGGACTAGATGATCTCTAGAGGTCCCTTCCAACTCTGAAGAATCCGTGATTCCGTGATGTAGCTCAGTGGCAGAGCACCCACTTTGCACATGGGAGATCCTGGCTTCCATCCCCAGCACCTCCAAGGGGGTTCTTCCCTGAACGCCCAGCCTCAGGGAAAGGCTGGAGCTGGAGCCTCTGCTCCTCTGCAGGCACTGTGGGCCTGCCCTGCCCAGCCAGGGTCTGGCTGTGGGGTGAGGAGGGCTGTGTGCGCTGCCTCTTTGGAGCCCCCTCTCAGAAGAGAGGCGGGCAGCTGTGCTGGACCTGAGCTCAGCTCACTGCCCTGCACCACACACCCACCCGACACATGCCCCTTCCCCACCGCCATGTCTTTGGGCTCCGCTTTCCTCCAACCACCCTCAGGGAGACACTGAAGCACCTGGGCAGGCAAGCACAGCTCTGGCTCAAAGGCTTTTAATAAGAACCAATATGGGGGCCCCTGTGTAAAAACAGGGGAATCAAAATCGAGGAAACCCCTGGCAGTTTCTGCTGCCCGTGGGAAAAGGGAGAGGGGTCCCTGGTGCTCACGGCTCTCCCAGCTGCACAGACCTCTCCTCCCTCCTGGCTGCCCCCAGCTGCGCTGCAGGGACGGGCTCTCCTGGCCCGGGGCTCAGGGACTGTTGTGCACTGAGCTCCGGTGTCACAGCCTCTGTGTCCTCAGGGGGATGTGCCAGAGACACCTCTTCAGCATCGTCATAGCCCGTGCTCTCTGGGGACAGGGACCAGCCATCCCCCTTAGCTCTGAGGGTCACAGCACCTCTCTGGGAGAGCAGGTTTGCCCCTGCAAGCAGCAAGGCAGGCCATTGCACGTTCAGCCCCCATGGGGTGCCCCTCCTGGGCTGTACATCACCTTCCTCCCTTCTCCTCACCAGTCCTGAGACGTTCAGCTCCCTCTCCCACCCACGGTCCCCCAGAGGAAACTCCTGGGGCAGGTTCCCCCATCCCAGCACGTTGGGCTCTCAGTGTGACAGCGATTCATCCAGCACCGGGGACGCCACCCCAGGAACCAGCAGCTCTTTCTTTCCCTCTCACCTCCAGGGGTATCCGTGGGTCCAGCTCCTGCCTCTGCCACCCTGGGCATTCCCCACTCTTCCTGCCCAGGGGAAGGATCCTCCCCAGGGTCAGAAACCTCCCTGGCATCATCATAGCCATCTGCTGGGTCACCTCCAGGCAGGACAGGGACGTCTGAAAGGAGAGGGGAGCTGGTGACAGTGAGAAGATGCGTTCTGCAGAGCAGAGGATGGGAGGATGCGCAGGGACGTGGGGCTCCGACATTGGTGTTTGCAGCCCCACAGGAGATCCCCCATGTCCTCCCCAACTCTGACGGTGACCCTCAGTGACACTGCTGTCCATCACACGTCTGCAGGGAGGAGAGATCCACCCCTTCCTGCCCCCCATTACCTGGTGCTGACCCCGGACCATCCTCCTCCTCGCTGTCCCCGGGGTAGGGCTGCAGCTTGCTCAGGGACCCCTCTGAATAGGAGCCTGGAGAGAGGCCCAGCGGGTGTTAGGGGAGTGTGCTCTGCTGACCCAGCTTGTGCTCAGTGCTGCTGGGGACGCGGGACCCACAGAGCCACGGCTGCATGGGGACGAGGGCTCAGGACTCACCCTGCTGCCCTGGGACAAAGCCCATCTCCAAGGGCCTGCCAGAGCTGCCCTGGGACAGCCCCTTCCCTCACCCCTCAGGTGTCCCCCAGGGTGCAGGGGCAGGCAGAGAGGGGCTGTCCCCAAATGGGACGGGCGGAGCTGGTGGGGAGAAAGCTTCTCTCCTGGGCCCAGGACATGGATGCTCCCCACACAGATCCCACAGCCCCACAACCGCACAAACCATGGGTTAGGGTTCTGCAGGGGTCAGCCCTGGGTGGGAGCCAGGGGAAAGAGCACTGTAGATGTGTCCGCAACGAGGGACGCACACCAACCTGAGCCGCTGAACCTTGCCTGCTTCTGCCATGCTGGGCTGTAACCGATCTCCTCGTACACGGCCTCGGGGAAGGGCTCCTGAGCTCTCTCAGAGCCTGTGGACAGAGGCAGGGCTGGCCCAGGGATGGTCAGAGAGAGGATGGGATCCCGCAGAGAGCACACGCTCTTGTCCCCCCAGCTCTGCCTCTCCCACTCACTGACACCCCACGGCACCCCTGGCCTTGCCAGCAGGCATCTTCCCCTGGGAAGGGACCCACCTCTGCGCCCAGCCCTGGCGCTTCGCACTTGCCCGGCCAGGAGGGCCAGGAGCAGGCAGAGAAGGGCTCCCAGGATGATGCAGATGATGACGGGCAATGAGACTCTCCCGCTGCCGGTCAGAGGGCCCCGGGGGGGATCTGCATGGCAGGAACACAGAGAGGGCAGCACCAGGCCTGGGAGAGGTGAGGGGCCGGCACACCCCAGTCCTGACCCCCATCACATACCGGGTTTCAGGGGAGGAGGGATGGGGAAGCTCCCACCTGACTGGGTGCATGACAGCCCTCCCCAGCCTCCCGCCCCACCGCTACCCCGGTGCCTCCTCCTGGGAGTTTCACAGCCCAGCAAGGAGCCCCTTCCCTTTCCCCCCGGCTGTGGGTCACAGCCTGGCCCCAAGAAGACCCAGCGCTGGTGGGGAGGACGGGTTACCTGCTGGAGGGGTTGGTGCTGCCGTCCTGGGTGCATCTGCAGAGGAGGAGAAGGAGAGCTGGGCTGAGAGGGTGGGGTGCAGGTACCAGGGAGCCTCCTCTCTGACACACCGTGTGTGTGTGTGTGTGCGCATGTGTGCATGTGCAGACATCCCTGCCACATCCCACCCAAATCGCCCCTCCTGCACGACTGGTGAGCATGGCCAGGAAGGAGCGCAGGGCCCAGAGCAGGGAGAGAGCAGGCAGCCCGGGAGGTGCCCCTGGGGGCTGCAGGGCCCTGCGGGCAGAAGCTGGAGGACATCCAGCCCCACAGAAGCTGCTGCCCACTTGGCAAAAGGCTCTCCTGCTCTGCAGGGATGGCCTTGCTCTCAGGAGCTCTGGAGCCATGATGGCACCTGATGGGGAAAATTGTGAGCTGTCCCAGCCCTTCGAGGTGTCCCAGCCCTGCCGCTCACCTGAGCAGTTCACGGCCGCGTCCTCCTTATGGCGGCAGGCACCGCTGTCCCCAGGCTGGGCCCAGCAGTCCTGCAGAGATGGCTCTGTCCCCCGGCACTCCACCTGCTCCAGCCAGATGGGGCCGCTCCCCTCCCCAAATGCAGCCTCGGCCAGGGCAGACACCGCAGGGCCACAGCCCAGCTGCCTGCACGCCACCTCGGCATCCCGCATGTCCCAAGAGTCATCACACACCGTCCCCCAGGAGCCGCGGTGCCACACCTCCACTCGGCCAGAGCACCCGTTCTGCCCTCCCACGGCACGAATCTTCTCCCTGTCTGGAGAAGGCAGAGAGCTCCCAGGGCCGCGGGACAGCAGGCAGAGCCCTGCCAGGCGAGAGGGGCATGCAGAGGAGCAGCTACCTGTGCAGCTCGGGGTGCTGGGGCACGCAGCCAGTGGGGCCGGGGGCGTTTCTGGCTGACTCCCTGCAGAGGGAAACGCTGTGGTGAAGGGGCTGCTGCAGGGGGGGCGTGCAGCAGAGAGCGGGACTGAGCTCAGCTCCTGCCACCCACCCATGGCAGCAGCTGAACCCCGGTCCTTCGGGGGACACGCACGGCAATGTGGGGCACCCTGACTGCTCAGCCCCAAAGGGACCCTGGGTCTCAGAGCAGCAGGAGGGTGTCCATGGAAGGGACACTCCTCGGAGCCCTGGCTGTTCCCTTCTGGGACCTTGCCTCGAGAAACCTCTGCCTCAAGAAGGTGAAGCTGAGAGCCCGGCTGGCAACTGCTGGTGAATGTGTGGGGCTCCGAGAGAGGAAGTCCCATTTTTGGTACCAGCAGCAGAAGCGTCTGGCTTGGAAACGAAAGGCCCCTGCAGGCCCAGGAATTTGACCATGCCCAGCCAGGAGCAGGAATGGAGGGGATGCTGGTGCCCGGGTAGCTCAGAATTACCCTTGCAGGTGATGTGGGTCTCATCTCGCAGGTCGTCGCAGGAGTGTGGGTCCCAGGGAGCGGAGGGACACTGCCAGAAGGAGCTGTTTCTCTCCCCACACTCCACACGATCCAGCCAGGCCGTGCCAGACAGCCTGCCGTAGGGCTGTTGTCTTTCCAGGGACCCTCTGTCCCCGCAGCCCAGCTCCTTGCATGCCAGCGACACAGTTTCAGGAGTCATGGAGTTGGAGCAAACGCTCCCCCACATCCCATTGTAGAAAACCTGCAGGCGCCCGGAGCAGTTGGTGCCGTTCTCCAGCCTCAGGGCCATGAACTCTGGGAGGAAAGGCACCGAGGGGGAACAGGCTGGTCTGGGGCTGGGGCAGCAGGGACACCCCTGCACCCCCCAGGCCCTCAGCCAGGCAAAGGCACGTCCAGCAAGTCCCCCTTGCACCCACGGACAGGGAAATGCCCCTGATGGACAGACACCCCGGCCCTCCCTGCTGACCGTCAGGGACAGCTGAGCTCCCCAGGGACCCCCGGTGGGACTGAGGGGACCTGTGCGTGGGTGTCCCCACCATGGCCTTTGTCAGGGGCTCAGAGCTGGCCAGGAACAGCCTCGGCCGTTGCCGGCTCTCCCCTCGTCCCAGCCTGCCTGGGCACTGGGCTCCCACCACAGCTCCCGGCACACACCTGAGCAGACGACTCCTGCGTCCTCTTTGTGCCCGCAGTCGTGCTGCCCCCAGGACCCTGCCGGGCAGTCCCAGAGAGCAGCTTCAGCCCCGGAGCAGTTCACGCTCTCCAGCCAGATCTGAGCGGAGCCTTCCCCGAACCGAGCGGAGCCAACCGCCTCCAGCGCCCCTCCGCAGCCCAGCTGCTGGCAAACGACGGCAGCATCAGACAGGTCCCAGCCGTCATCGCAGACGCTCCCCCAGCTGCCCTGGTAGTAGATCTCCACTCTCCCAGCGCAGTGCCCAGACCCGTTCACCAGCCGCACCTGACGGCTCCCTGTAGCAGGAGGAAACCCCCGCTGCCGTCAAGGGCTGGCTGCCCACCCAGCCCAGAGCCTGGGGGGGCCGTGCAGCACCACTCACCCCGGCAAACGACCCCCACGTCCTCGGCAATCCCTGCTTCCAGCGCACTCTCAGGCAGGGAGGTGTTGCAGAGGGTCAGGTTGGCCTCGTGCCCTGCACACCGCACCCCTCGCAGCCCCACGGGACCCGTCCCTCTCTGAGCCTTCGGGGGGTTGGACGCTGCCTCTGCCTCTCCGCACTGCAGCTGCCGGCACACCACGCTGGCCTCCTGCATGTCCCACTGCTCATCCAGGACTCTGCCCCACGTCCCGTGCTGGAAGATCTCCACTCGCCCATCGCACCGGCTTCCTCCGCCCACCAGCCGCAGGGATGCGAAGCGAGCTGGGCCTGGGGAGAGCAGCCATACCCCCAGCCCTTGGCGGCATCGGGGAGCCCGGCAGCCTGCAGCGTGTCTCCAGGCTCTGGCACCCCTGCAGGAGGGCCTTGGAGCTCGCCTGCCTGCCTCCAGCCCTCTGTGGGGAGCTTCTGAGCCAGAGCCTTGCACTGCCACAGGGTCCCCTGCTTTGGGAGCATTTAAGAGGAAAACAGAGTAACCGAGTGTTTTCCCCGCACTCACCTGAGCATATGACAGCAGCGTCGTTCTCATGGGAGCACGGCGAGGCCCCCAGGGCAGTCACTGGGCACTCTCCCAGGTGGGCTTCAGTCCCGTCACAGTGGAAGGAGTCTCCCCAGACAGGGCCCGTTCCTCTCCCAAAATGCCCTCCTTTAGGAATGGACTCAGCAAACCCACAGTTGAGGTGACGACAGAGAACGTGGGCGTCCAAGAGATCCCAGCGGGAGGCGCAGAGGGTGCCCCAGGTCCCCTGCACATGGACCTCCACCCTCCCCTCACACGCCGTCCTGCCGTTCACCAGCCTGAACCCTGTGAACTCGGGACAGAGAAGGATGAGACAGGGCAGACTTGTGCTTTTCTCCCTTGGGTGGTGGAGTAGAGGCCAAATGGACACCCTGCCTTTCTCCTCCCTCTGCACCGTTTTAAGGCTGCAGACAAACATTCAAGGTCAGGTTGGACGGGGCTCTGAGCAACCTGATCTAGTTGAAGATGTCCCTGCTGGTTGCAGGCAAGTTGGACTAGATGACATTGAAAGGTCCCTTCCAACCCAAACCATTCTATGGTTCTGTCGTCGCCCCTTCTGTCCTCACACCCAGCACAGCACAGTCCCGTCCCTGCTCCCCCATCATCAGCACACCCCCGGTGGTAACACCCTGCCCTGAGTCCTTACGTGTGCAGGTGACACCGGCAGCATTCGCGTGGGTGCAGGGCTGGTCCCTGGGGGACCCCGTGGGGCAGGAGACAAGAAGGGATTCATTCCCCACACACTGCAGCTCTCTGTCCCACATGGGACCAACCCCTTCTCCAAAGTGAGCTGCCCCGGGGACAGACAGGGCTGTGCCGCACTGCAAATCTCTGCAGACCACGTTGGCAGATTTGCGACCAAAGTCTGAGTCACAGACAGTTTTCCACTTTTTCCTATCATGAATCTCCACTCGTCCTGAGCAGGGATTGTCTCCTCCGACCAGCCGGACAAATCCTGGAGCAACCAAAGAACGCTGTGAGTTCCCAAAGCCCTCTGGCAGTTAAATGTCCCACCATGTCCCACCTCATCTCTAAGATGGCCACAGGCAAAGAGCCCCACGACCCTCCCAGCAGCTCCCAGTGGGTGTTGATGGCACAAACACACCAGGAAAACGCTGCTGCTCCTCTGCCCAACATCATCACAGCGCTCGTGGGCTGGCTTTTCTCCCAAACCCACAGCCACAGGAAGCGCTTAGAAAAACTGCTGCCCTCCTGGAGACCCTGGGCTACCTGGCACTGGCCCCAGGCACTGCAGCACCCGGAGCCCTTGAGCCCAAGGAGATGGGCTGAGGCTCTGCTGGCTGCTGCAGCCTGCTCTGCCCCACCAAGCTGAGAGCCAGGCTGAGGAACCCCTTGGAGCCACCAGAAATGGACCCCATTGAGGCACTGCTATTAGATGGGACATGTCAGAGGGAGCAGATGTGGTGCAGCTGTACCTGCAGTCGCTGTCTCCACCAGCCCCCAGCTCCAGCGCCTGCCTGGGGAGGGTCCTCAGCCAGGGCCAGAGAACACTGCCAGGGGTGCACATCCCTGGCCCCCAGCTGGGTAGAGGGCAGGAGAGCGGGCAGAGGAGCAGCCCTGGGCTGACACAAGCCCCAAGGGCAAGGACAGGCACCAAGGAGAGCCAGAAAGTGCTGGCAAGTCCCCTGGGCACAGGGCAGGCAGGGGCTGGGGTAGGCAGGAGAGGCTGGGCAGCAGGTCAGCGCTGCCTGCACAGGGGTGTTTCCCTGTGGGCTCGCTCTCATGGGGTGGCTCTGGAATGGGAATGAGGTGGCCACAGGCCACCCAGCTCTTCTGCCCAAGCCCAGGGCTCCTGCCCTCTGAGCAGCCCCTCTGCTTTGGGGGACTCATGTCTGCCAGGGGAGACAACCCAGAAGTCCCTGACCTCCTTGGGCCCAGGGTTGTGGGTGGCCACGTGAGCTGCTCTAAGTTCCTCTTGCACGAGGGCACCATCTCCCAGCCCCAGGCACCGACGGAGGGTGGGATGAGACACATCAGGGGTCAGGCAGTGGCAGGTTCCCACTGGTTTTTCCTCAGGGACCAGGGAAACCAGCAATGACAGTCCCAGCTCAGCAGTGTGACCAACCACACCAGGCCCTTCTCCAGTAACCCCTTGTTTCCCTGAGGGCACAGCCAGGTCCCTTCCCCCGTCCTGGTCACAGAGGTGTGGAACAGGCTGGCACCGTACCTGAACACGTCACTCCAGCATCCCAACTGTGGTCACAGTATAGCTGAAAATCTGGGCTTGTGCAATCAGACAGGGCTGACTCGGTGCCATGACAGTTAACACCAACCATCCAAATGGGGCCAGATCCTGGCCCAAAGTGTGCTTCATCATGAGCTTGGACAGCAGACCCACAGCCCAGCTGCTTACAAACCACTCCAGCATCGGCCAAGTCCCAGCCAATTCCACACACAGTCCCCCACTGGCCCTGGCGTTTCACCTCCACTCTCCCAGCACAGCGTCCGCCGCCATCCTCCAGCCTCACCTCCGCAGCCCCTTCAAACATCGACAGAGGACAGCTCAGGAGAGCACCGAGCCCCAGAGTGCAGGTCTAGAAGGTCCCCCCTGCCCAGGCTGAGTCAGAGGCACCACGGTGGGAGGGTGGGAGTCCTCACCCTTCCGGGCTGTCCCTTGGCCAGTGTGGGGGTCCCTGCTCTCCCCACAGCCTGTGAAGGCTGGGGGTGCAGTACTCCAGCCCTTCTGTGATCGGCTATTCACCATAACACAGCCCTTGGAACGTCCTCGCACTCCAATGGCCCCCTCCCATGACCACCCACTCATCGTGCCCCCAGGCCCTGCACAGGGAACCCGCTCCTCCCCAGCCCAACACCCCATAACAGTCCCATGCCCCCAGCCCCACACCTTCCCCTGCCAATCACCTGCCCTGGCACCACCCAAGCTCACACCCCCCCAGGCCTTTCTGTGTCCTCGGGGAAGACCAACATGATCCCAAGGATCCCCCCAACCCATGTCCCCTCCTGGCCCCTGGTGTCAGCCCAGCCCCTGTGCTTGGTGGGGGCCCCTGAGAAGGGAACTTCTCTACCACCCGTGGGTGCAGACAGCCCAGTCCCCCTCTCCCTGTGGGGCACAAACTGCCTTCCGAGTGTCAGGGCTCCCCTGAAGCCTGGAGCCACAGCCAGCCTCAGGGGCACAGTACTGGGGAACAAGTCGTCCCAAAAGGGTACCCCAGGATGGGTTGTCTTGAAATGCAGCCAGACACAGGCTGCCCAAAATACTGGAGCTCTGGAAGTGGAGATACCCTCTCCCAGCCAGATGGACACAGGCAAAGGCACAGGGTCCGTGGACTTGAGCTCCTTCTGACCCTCATCTCGGTGGCACTTGGAAAGAAACCCTCTTCCCAAAGGGCTCTTGATGACCCCACTGGTACCCGATGGCCCTGGTCCGTGGGAAAAGGGAGCCAGCACTTACCTCTGCAGAGCTGCACCCAGAGGAGCAGCCGCAGCACCCGAGGGGACAGGAGTCCCTCCGTTCCCATCCTGAGCCTCCTGCCCTGCTGGCACAGCCCTGCTCTTCCCCACTCCCTCTCACAGCTCCTGGGGACTCAAGGGGAAAACTACGATGGGAGGGTAATATATCTCTGCAGATGCCGACCCAGCTGCGGAAGGAGCCAATCGAAGCAGCAGCACCTTTTTAGACGTTATCGGGAGCTATCTCCCCTCCGACACAGCCCAGCCCGCCAATGAACTTCTCCGGCGCCGTTCATGACCATATATGAGGGACATATATGTCCCACTGCCGGTGTCATGGTCGCTGTGGTGGCGGATCATCATGGGACAAACTGGGTGTGGAGGGGAATTGGGTGGGTCACCCCTTGCACCCTGCTGTGCGTCGGGAAGCACTGAGCATCTCCTTCTCTGGGCTCATCCAAGAAGCCATGAGGCAAGTGTCCAGCTGCCCCAAAGCTGCGGCGACCGTGGAGCGGGGACTGCACCAGGGTCTGTGTCAGGATGGGGAGGAAACAGCCCCTGCCCCTGCTACAGACCTCAGTGTGCTGGGAGCAGCAGCTGGGAGAGGTCTTCATCCAGGGCAAGAGCTCCATCCCAGGAGTGTTGGCTTGTCCGTCCCTCCCTGCAGACCCCCACAGTGAGTCCCTCGCAGGAGCCGGAGCTGGATCATGTCCCTGCCCTGGCAGCAGACGGGCAGCCCAGAGCCTCAGACGTGTCCCTGACTCTCAGTGTGTCACCCAGGGGCCGTTATTCCCCACAGGCAGAGCGGGAGCTGGAGCCTGCAGGTGCACAAACCACAGCCCACGTGACCTCGCTGCGCTCCCCCCGCTCCCCCCGCAGCGCCCGGGCAGGAAGTCTGTGGTTTCCTCCTGGCGCCGTGCCCAGGCACATCCCTGGGGTGCCCCCGAGACACCCCCACCCCGACTGCTCCAGCCAGGGCCGCAGGGGCTGCTCCTTCAGCCTCGCAGACACGAGGACGGGCAGCTCCCATCCCCTGTCATGCCCCTGTCATGGGCCCGGCACATGGCCGCTCTGCAGCGAGCCCCACGGGCACAGGGTGACATTGGTGACGTGACCTCACATCCTTCCTACTGCCAAAGCTGGGTGTTCGTGGGTTATACTGACGGTGACCTCACACTCTCCTACTTCTGCTGCCGTGTGCTCGGGAGTGGCACTGACAGTGACCTCACGTCCCTCCTGCTGCCACCACCGTGTGCTCAGGAGTTACAGTGACCATGACCTCACACCCTCCTCCTGCTGCTGCTGCAGCGTGCTCAGGAGTCCCGCTGTCACACGTGTGTGTGTGTTGCGTACAGGCTTCTGCCTGTTCCACCCGTGTTCCTGCTCCTGCCCTACCAGGTACGCGGGCAGCAGTGACTTCACCAGCACCTACACAACCCAGGGGCCTCTTCCTGGCCTATCAGCTGAGCGGTCACAGGTGACCTTGCAAACGCCTACACAAGGTGGGTGCTTAGGCCTGGCCTACCAGATTCTCAGGCACCTCAAAATGCCCAACACACGACATGTTTCTCCTGGGCTTCTCAGGCACCAGTGACATCGCAAAGACATCCACAAGGCAGGTGACAGCTCCTGGCCTGTCGTCTGCGCAGGCACCAGTGACCTCCCAGGCACCTACAGGAGCTGTGCACCTGGGCCTGCCTTATCAGCTACTCAGCCAAGAGGGACATCACAAGTACAAACCCGAGCCACGTCTCTGCTATCAGCTACACCAGCACCAGTGACCTCACCAGCCCCTACAACAGCCCTGGCCTTGCTCCTGCTCTATCAGCTCCTCAGGCACCACAGACCTGACCACCACATCTCCCCCTGCTTGCTGTCTGCTCCCCTCTGAGATACGACTCCTCACAAGCTCCTACACGAACCAGAAGCCTCCTCTTGGCCTCTTGGCTACTCAGGCAGCAGCTACTCACAAGCACATACCGACCTATTTGCCGCGTGCTCGTCTTTTGGGGTGACCCAAGCCAGCACTGACCCCCCTCTCCGTCAGTTGCTCACCCCTCCCAGAAGGGGGCCGTAGCCCCTGGGCATGTTCTAGCGTTTCCATGCCCCACCACCTTTCGGGCACCCCTCCGCCCTCTTGAATTCCCCCCAGCCCACCCTGCCAGGGCTTGTTCTGCAGCCTGGTAAAGTGGGGGACCCCCAGCCGGCCTTTTCCTTCTGCTTCCGTTCACATTTACACTGTAATTCTTCACTACACTAAATCTTATTGAAGGGGGATTTACTCAATTCAAAACTATAGCTACGATTAAAATTTATAGTTATGCAAATTTATAATTAACAAATATTCATTTAATTTCTATATCTTTATTAATGTTTACCTACATACAAATCTATACACATATATAGAAGTATATATATAACAATAATGTGTGTATTATTAAAAAAAAAATATATATTAACAGAATTATACACTTCCTTTCATCGATATATTCCTCTATATGTATATATTGTCCACAAATCTTATATTTTTATATCCAAAGGAGGCAGGCAGCCAATGCCAGGGCCTGCCTGAGAACAGGCGGGTGTGACGGTGTCAAGAAATGGCCGTGAGCCAATCACGGAGCTGTGTGATCTTTAACCAAATGGCAGCTCCCTGCCAGGGAATGGCGGCATCTCAGCATAACATGGTGGACAAACCAAAATGGCGGCCCCCGTGCATGTAGGGGAAGGGCCTTCTGGATCCAATGCACTTCCGGGTCGATCCAGCCAGGGTGGTCGGTGCTGGCAGCCAATCAGAAGGGAGCAGAGGCCCGGTAGAGGAGAGGGGGCGGGACTTCCACCAGAAGCTGGTGGGCGGGGCAGCTGTCAGGCCCTGTGGCCATAAAGAAGAAGGTGCAGGGCCCCAAACCTGAGGGCAAATGCTAAGGGAGGCAGTGATGGGAACCAAAGGTGGTCAGTCACGCTGAGGGGTGGAGGCGTGTGAGAGGTGGGAGTGTTTATTCCAGCCAGGTTATCTGAGCGGGGACCTTGTTCCTGGGGAAACGGGGAGAAAAAAGGGGAAAGCAGAAGCAGAATGCACTGAGCCACCAACTTGAGACAAGAACCATGGAGTCCGTGACAAGAAAGAACTTTTGCCAGTCACAGGAATCGGTGGGCCATCAAGAAAGTACAGGTGGCACCTCCAGGAAGATCAAGTGGCCGTTTCAAATGGGAACGTTGTGACTCAGAGGGAGCCTGGGCTGGGAGGGATGCGGGAATGACTAGAGCTGTGCAAACCCCTGAGGGACAGGCAGCGGAAGGGGGAGCAGGGAGGAAGCAAGACGGGGGGAGGCAGAACACGGTCTAAAAGAGGCCAGTTGCATGTCAGACTGGATTGACCGGGGGAAGGGGATGGAGTTTTTAGGAAGAGAGAAGGGCCAGGGGCTGCTGGTGTGTTCGGAACCAACAGGGAAACAGCTGTGAAATGCTTCATAGGATTTGGGGTGTGTTCCTCTAGAGAAGTTGTCATGGTCAATGGCCCAGCTGAAGTGCCTCTGTACCAATGCCCGCAGCCTGGGGAACAAAGAGGAGGAGCTGAGCACCCTTGTGCAGCTGGAATCCTCATGGCTGGGGTTTGCTAGAGGCCACCCGAGCAAGAGGAGCCTTTGGACGAAGCGTTCTTACTTCACCTACAGGAAGCACCACGCTCAGAGGCTGAGATCCTCCTGGGGGACTCCAGTCACCCTGGCAGCTGCTGGAAGAGCATCCCAGCAAGCTGTAAGCAGTGCAGGGGACTCATGGAGTGTGTTGACGAAGGGATTGGGAGCAGCCCTGCAGAGAAGGGCTTGAGGATACTGGGGTTGGAGTAACTGATCATGAGCTGGCAATGTGCGCTGGCAGCCCAGAAAGCCAAGCGCATCGTGGGCTGCATGAAAAGAAGCGTGGCCAGCAGGTAAAGGGAGAGGATTCTCCTCCTCTACGCTGCTGTGGTGAGACCCCAGCTGGAGAACAGCATCCAGCTCAGGGGTGCCAAGCACAAGACAGATACGGACCTGTTAGTGTGCGTGTAGAGTAGGGCCACAAAAATGCTCTGAAAGCTGGAACACCTCTCATGGAGAAGAGCTGAGAGAGCTGGGGTGGTTTAGCACAGAGAAGAGAAGGCTCCAGGGAGACCTTATTGCAGGAATCCAATATAAAAAGGAGGCTTATAAGACAGTCGAGGAGAGACTTTGTACCAAGGCCTGCAGTGACAGGAGAAAGCCCAAGGTTTTAAAGTGAGAGAGGGCAGGTTTAGATTGGACATAAGGGAGAAATATATTGCAATGGTGGTGGTGAGAGAAGGGAACAAGTTGCCCAGAAAAGCTGTTGATGGCCCATCATTGGAAGTGTTTCAAGTCGGGTTGGACATTGCTTTGAGGAACATGATCTAGTGAAAGATG
Organism: Sterna hirundo; assembly: GCA_009819605.1. Lineage (NCBI taxonomy): Eukaryota > Metazoa > Chordata > Aves > Charadriiformes > Laridae > Sterna > Sterna hirundo. The sequence goes on along the minus strand of WNMW01000092.1, from coordinate 9,895 downwards.
TCCCTGCCTGTGGAGAGGGGATTGGACTCGATGATCTTTAAGGGTCCTTTGCAACCCCAACCATGCTGTGATTCTATGATTCGCTGTCTCTATGACCCACACAGAAGGAAGCACATGCCAGTGGTGGTTACCCAGGGGATGTTACTCAAAACCTGAAGTGATCTCAAGAAACTGAGTTTCCCACAACGGGACACCCCTAGGAGTAGCTGCTGGCACTTGTGCTCCCTCAAGTTCGTCTCATCGCACACATGAAATGTGTATTCATAAGTCTGTAATGCAAGACCAAACTTCTGATGGAGTCATTTTGTGTCCCTCCATGGAGGGAGAGACCAGCTCTCTGAGCTGAGGTGAGTGGCTGTTGCTGCAGCTGTGAGGGGCTGGTTGGTGACGATTACCCTGGGGCAGGTTCCGCGGGGTGTCCAGGGACCGTGGCACAGAGCAGGTCCTGCTCTGCTGGTCCTTCCTGTCTCTCCAGAAGGCCTGGCTGTGTGAGAACACTGCTGTGTGCACCCAGCCTTCACACTCCCACAGCTGAGCTCTGCGCTGGTGTTTTCCTCTCCCGAGCACTTCCCAGCTCAGCCCAGGTCAAGCAAAAGCTGCGTGTGTAAGCAAAGCAAAATAAAGCGTTCGTTCATTCACTGCTTGATTTTCTGCTGCTGCCTTTATTTTGTTTCAAGTCTAGAGGGAGTCTGGCTTCTCATGTACATCAGGTCATTGGACACAAAAGAACACCTGAATGGATAAGAAGTGAGATTAGGAATAATATTAATAGAATACTAAAAACAGAGCAAGAGAGAAAAAAGAGAAACAGAGAAAGAGAAGAAGGAAATCAAAGAAGGAAGAAGGAACAAAAGAAGGAAGGAAGGAAGGAAGGAAGGAAGGAAGGAAGGAAGGAAGGAAGGAAGGAAGGAAGGAAGGAAGGAAGGAAGGAAGGAAGGAAGGAAGGAAGGAAGGAAGGAAGGAAGGAAGGAAGGAAGGAAGGAAGGAAGGAAGGAAGGAAGGAAGAAGGTTATGAACAAAAGGCATTCCTACTATTTTCTGTGAACAAAATTGGAGTCATATGAAAAGACAGTTACCTCATTGATGCTGAAATACAGTATATTGCAATAGTTTCCTCAGGGCATCCCTGAGCTCCTGGTTCCTCATGCTGTAGATGAGGGGGTTCACTGCTGGAGGCACCACCGAGTACAGAACTGACACCACTAGGTCTAGAACTGGGGAGGAGACGGAGGGGGGCTTCAGGTAGGAAAACACACCAGTGCTGACAAACAGAGAGACCACGGCCAGGTGAGGGAGGCACGTGGAAAAGGCTTTGTGCCGTCCCTGCTCAGAGGGCATCCTCAGCACGGCCCTGAAGATCTGCACGTAGGACACCACAATGAAAACAAAACACATGAAAGAAAAAAAGGCACCAAACACAATAAACCCAACTTCCCTGAGGTAGTCTGATTGTGAGCAGGAGAGCTTGAGGATCTGGGGGATTTCACAGAAGAATTGCTTTAGGCCATTGCCTTGGCAGAGAGGTATTGAAAATGTATTGGCTGTGTGCAGCAGAGCATGGAGAAAGCCACTGCCCCAGGCAGCTGCTGCCATGTGGACACAAGCTCTGCTGCCCAGGAGGGACCCATAGTGCAGGGGTTTGCAGATGGCAACGTAGCGGTCGTAGGCCATGACTGTCAGAAGACAATATTCTGATGTTATCAACAGTAGAAACAGAAAGACCTGGGCAGCACATCCCAAGTAGGAGATGTCCCTGGTGTTCCAGAGGGAATTGGCCATGGCTTTGGGCAGAGTGGTGGAGATGGCACCCAGGTCGAGGAGGGAGAGGTTGAGGAGGAAGAAGTACATGGGGGTGTGGAGGCGGTGGTCAGAGGCTACAGCAGTGATGATGAGGCCATTGCCCAGGAGGGCAGCCAGGTAGATGCCCAGGAAGAGCCAGAAGTGCAAGAGCTGCAGCTCCCGCGTGTCTGCGAATGCCAGGAGGAGGAAGTGGGTGATGGAGCTGCCGTTGGACATCGGATCCCTTTGTTCCCGAGGTACTGCCAAAGGAGGAAAGCACACTCACAAGTCAGGACAGCTCTGAGCAAATCTCTTCCCATTGCCTGCCCTTCCAAACCCAAGCCCCGAAAACACACTTTGCCTGTGTCCTTTTTTCCAGGAGCTTTCTGCATTTCCCTTGTTGGAGCTCTCATTGTTGCTGGCCAAGTGTGCCGTGAGGAGCAGAGCTCTGCTTGTGGGCTCCCAGGGAGTCATCCCTGCTCCAGAGCAGCGGGGATTTGGGAAAGGGGTTACAGCTTCTGACATTCCCTAGTTAACTCATCTGTAATCCACTTGTAACGCAGAGGAGCTGCTCAGCATATTCCTGCAGGAGAACCTCAAGGAAACTCCTGATTGTCCTAAGACTGCAGTGACATGAGCAGAGCCAGCTCACTCCTCAGACTTGTCGGGGGAGGAAGACCACGCAGCCCTTCCCTCACGGCCCCCACCACCACCTGCAGAGGGATAGGGAGAAGAGGGAGAAAAAGGAATAAAAATCTCATGGGTTGAGATACAGACGGTTTGATAGACCAGTAACGGGAAAGAAAATTACAACCATTGTAAAAGTATATATGAAAGCGGGAGTGATGCAGTAAAATTGCTTACCACCCGATGCTCATCCCAAGCAGCAAACACGGATTCCTGCCGCCCGGCCAACCCCCATTTCTATACTGAGCAGGACCAGCCCAAGGCATTTTATTGACCTCTCTGGTGGTTTTGGTGCTGAGTCCATGAAGCTCAGACACAGGGGAAGCTGATGAAACCTCTCCAGAAGTCAACGTCAGATGCAAACTCCAAAGTTTCTTGGAGCGTTAATGAGTCCCACTGAGGGCCATTACTGCCAAAGGCTCCTGGGGGCTCGTTAGAGGGAAAACTGGAGGCAGTGAGGGCAGGTCGGCAAAGGCAATGGAGAGGTGTCTCTGATGCTGGCTAATGCTGAATGTGTGAGAGGAAGGCAAAGGGCCAAGCCCTGGCCTCCAGCCCCTGGGAAGGGAGATCCTGCCCCACGAGCACAGCTCAGGGCTCTTCCTGGGGCATTGTGATGGGAGGACGTGCAATGCCAAGGGCAGAAACAGAGAATGACGGCTCCCGGGTGGGGAAGAGGAGGCGCTAAGGCCCTAGTGCTGTAAGGATAAGGTGTCTTCTGGTAGCCTTGGTGGCACAGACAACAGCCACAGCCAAGAGGAGAAAGACATAAGGAGGCTGCAGACATCCCCCCTGCTTCCCCGTCTTGCTCTCCCCTCAGCATCTCACTGCCTTTACTCATCTCTCTCCATCGTCCTTGGCTGTTCTTGAAACACAATGCCTTGGGCTGATCCCGACTCCCTCTGGGTCATCTGTTGCAGCACAGCACTGCCCTTGCAGCGGCATTTCTTTCTCCTGGTGTCCAGTCTCAACCTCCCAAGCTGCCCTTTGTTCCATTATTTCTTTCTCCCTGCTGTTTCCTTCCAAAGTAAAGATCCATCGTCTCTGAAACAACCCTTCAACCAGTTTCAGGCTATTCCGATACTGCCCAGAGCCTCCCGGCCACTGGGCCAGAGAAGCCCACGTCCCTCAGCCTCTCCACAAAGCACATGTGCACTGGGCCCTAAAGCCCATCGTGGCAGACCTCCTCTGGACACTCTCCATGTCCTCTCCACTTCTCCAAAATGGGGAGCCGCACAGTGGGACGCAGCTGTGTGTGTTGGGCCACAGCAGTGCTGAGTCCAAGGGGAAGGTGACTCAAGTTGCCTGGGGGGCACACGCTCCTCCTCCTGCAGCCCCGTAGACAGCCGGCCTTCTTCATAGTGAGCGTGCACCACTGGCTCATGAGGCGTCCCTCAGGGTGCCCAGCCCCGTCTCCGCAGGGTCACTGCTGAGCACATCAGGTCCCAGCCTGTCCTGCTGCCTTGGGGTTATTCTTCCCCGGGATGCAGGACTGGCCACTTCTCCTTGAAAAGCTTCAAGACATTTCTGTTGGCCAAATCCCAGCATTCCCCCAGCAGCCCCTGGACTCAAGCTCCATTTGGTCATCTGTTAATGTTTGTGTGCAGATGGTCACCCTGATGCTTGTTCCCCAGGGTTCGGTATTTGGGCCAGTTCACTTTTAGATCTTTATCAATGATCTGGAGGAGGGGATCGAGTGCACCGTCAGTAAGTTTTCAGATGACACCCAGTTGGGTGGGAGTGTCAACCTGCTTGAGGGTAGGAATGCATTGCAGAGGGATCTGGAGAGGCTGGATCGATGGGCCAAGGCCAGTGGTGTGAGTTCAACAAGGCCAAGTGTCAGGTTCTGCACTTGGGTCACAACAAGCCCATGGAGCGTTACAAGTCTCGGGAGAGGGGGCTGGAGAGCTGCCCTGCAGGAAAGAACCTGGGGGTGTTGGTCGACTGCTGGCTGAATATGAGCCAGCAGTGTGCCCAGGTGGCCAAGAAGGCCAACAGCATCCTGGCCTGTATCAGGGACAGGGTGGTGAGCAGGAGTAGGGAAGTGATCTTCCCCCTGTACTTGGCACTGGTCAGGCTCCACCTCGAGTACTGTGTCAAGTTTTGGGCCCCTCACCACAAAAAAAGACACTTAGGTGCTGGAGCGGGTCCAGAGAAGGGCACCGGAGCTGGTGAGGGATCTGGAGAATAAAATTGATGTGGAGCGGCTGAGAGAGCTGGGATTGTTTAGCCTGGAGAAATCAGGCTGACAAAAGATCTTCTCACTCTCTACAACTCCCAGAAAGGAGGTTGTGGAGAGGTAGGGATCGGTCTCTTCCCTCAAGTGAGAGGCAATAGGACAAGAGGAAATGGCCTCAAGTAGCGCCAGGGGAGGTTTAGGCAGGATATTAGGAAAACTTTTACACTGAAGGGGTTATTAAGCATTGGAACAGGCTGCCCAGGAAGTAGTTGAGGCACCATCCGTGGAGGTGTTTAAAAGACGGGCAGACATAGTGCTTAGAGCAACGGTTTAGTGATGGCTTTTGTCAGAGTTAGGTTGATGGTTGGACTAGGTGATCTGAAAGGTCCCTTCCAAACAAGCCAATTCGATGTTTCTCTTTTGCTTTCATGCCCTTTTCCGCTCTTTTTCCACTCTCAAGTTCTTTTCTTGGATCATCATTATCCCCTCCAATACAAACAGCCAACTCTTTTTCATCGTTTCCTTCTGGCTCTTCCCTTGGTGTTTCTGAGATGGTGACAGTGGCACTTTCCACCTTCCTCATGATGTCCATTACACTAGGAACCCCTTTTCTTACCTCTGCTGTCCTACAGCTACTCAAGTTGTCTTGTTAGAGGAACCACGACTCAGCAGGAGCCATCTGCACATGCAATTTAAATGCTGACGTGCTGGAGCTTCAGTGCACAGGGACCTTGAGACACCTGGGGACGTGGCCAATGGAAACTTCCTCAAGTTTTACAGGGAGAAGGGGCAAAGTGGGAGAGGAGCAGGGGAGGAGTGAGTCTGGGGAGAGGGGCCTGGGCATTTTGAGGGATGCCATATGAGCCTCTGGTAAAGGCTCAGCACCATTAAGGCCAGCTGCATATGGGGTGGTGTTAGAAGGACTGTGGCCACCCAGACAAGGGCAGTTATTGTCCCCCTCAACTCAGCACTGGTGTGGCCACATCTGCTCTCATGGTATCCCAGAGTGGTTTTGGTTTGAAGGGACTTATTACAAATCATCTTGTCCAATCCCTGTTTTTTAGGGACATCTGTGACTAGATCAGGATGCTCAAAGCCCCGCCCTACCTGACCCTGAACCCTGCCAATGATGGGGAATCCACAGCTTCTCTGGGCAACCTTTTCCAGTGTCTCACCACGCTCACTGTGAAAAATTTCTTCCCTATGTCCAATCTAAATGTACCCTCTTTCAGTGTAAAGCCATTGCCCCTTGTCCTGTCATTACTGGCCCTGGTAAAATCTCTCTCTCTCTCTCTTATAATCCTCCCTCATAGATTAAAAAGCCGCAAGGAGGTCTCCTTGGAGCTTTTTTGTTTCAACGATCAACAACTTTAACTCTCTCAGCTTTTATGCCTAGGAGAGGTCTTCTTCAATGATTTTTGGTGATCCTTCTCTTGACCCGCTCTAACAGGTCCATGTCTTTCTTGTGCTGGGGCCCCCAGAACTGGACGCAGCATTCCAGATGAAGTTGTATGAGATTGAAGTAGAGAGGGGGAATCCCCTCCATCCACCTGCTGGCCACGCTTCTGTAGACGCAGCCCAGGCGATGATTGGCTTTCTGGGCTGCAAGTGCACATTGCCAGCTCCTGTCCAATGTGTCTCACACCAGCATCCCCAAGTCCTTCTCTACAGGGTTGCTCTCAATCCATCCATCAGTCAGTCTGTCTTGATACTCCGGATTGCCCCGACCCAGGTGCAGGACCTTGCACGTGCCCTTGTTGCACGTCCAGAGGGTCACGTGTGTCCCATTTACCAATGACTAAAACAGCTGAGAGTTCCTTTCCCAAGGATTAGGGTCTTGACTATAGTTTTCAGCTGGCATATATCCCTTCAGATCATGAATTCCACCAGGGGCTGAACACTGCAGCCCAGGCTGCCACCAGTCTTGGCCTCTCCAATAAGTTTCTCTTGGTTTGAGACAGGATGAGGGAGTTGGGGTTGGGTTTAGGCGTGAGGCATGTGGTGAGGGTTTCAGCTTTGGCGTTAGTGCTCAGGGAAGGGCTAGAGATGAGAGCTGCAGGTGAGGGATTAGGGTTAGGGTGCAGGCCAAGGCTTAGGGGGAGCTGCGTAGTGCTGAGACACAGGGGCAAGAGTGTGGAAGGCACTCAGCGTGTATGGGCCCTCGTGGTGAGCAGAGGGAAAGCTCAGGTGGTGATGACCAAAAGCATCCCCATTTCAATGAGCTGGGGATTGGCACTGGGCCCCTTGGCTTGACAGGGCACATCCAGGGGGCTACAGCACACAGGATGTCTCTGCCTCCTTTCTCTGTCACCCTGAAATCACTGCCTCTGCTTTTCTGCTCTAATCAGCCCCCAGGGAGGCACGCTTCAATGTCCTGAGGCAGCTTCATCACCCACAGCCCTCAGCAGACCCTGCTGAACTTCCAAGGCTCTTTATTCCTGCCAGGGCCCTCCACGCTCCGTGACTTTCCCCTGGCAGCTCGTTAACGTGAAGGAACTGTAATGAGTTTATTCTTGCATCTCAATTGACCATAGGGTTGCAAGGGGACTTTGAGGAGAGACTGTCCCCAAGGAAGAGTTTTGCTAGAGTTTGCTGGAGAAGAAAAGTTTTGTTTGACAAGCGCCTAATGTAACATGGGCAGGGACATCACTAGAGACAAGAGTTGGTGACAAGGCTCTGGGATGGAAATTTGGCCAAGAATAAGGCAAAGTTTACTTAATCTGCCACACTGTCTCTTTAGCCAACTCACGAACTCTGCGTATATTTAGAATTTCCTATCAATCTCTCCAACATATTTCTTTTATGGTTGATTTTTGAGGAAGGTGGAGCTTATGGGAGGCTTGGACTTGGCATATAGTGGAGGAATGCATTGGGTTTCTTGAATGAATTTGTATCATTTTTTCCTTCTGGTTGCTCAAAATGAATAAGAATCCCTTGTCTATTTACAGGCAAGTCTCCGGGGGAATCAGGCAGGAATTGGTGCAAAGGAGCTGTTAACATTCAGCTGCAGACTCAGCGCACAAGTCTGATGTAGGAAAAGAATGCAAGTCCCAGGCAGCCCCAAGAGAAACGGTGGGGAGGAGGTGGTGGGGGGGCACGTTGTCCATACAGTGGGGGACCTCGAGGAGATGGCAGTTGCTACCTCCCCGGTCCTCCTTAGGAGACCCTCTGGTTCAGTATCAGCTGGAGAAAGCTGCAAGCATTTCCCCTGCAAAAAGAAAAAGACTACTAAAAAGCCCTTTCAAAATGAAAAATTTCCTTTTTATTAAGTTCTTCTTGAAACCTTCCACTTTAAGTAGACTCCTGAGACCTCTCCACTGAGCTGTACCAGGCTAGAAGCCCTGAAGAAAGTCATGGAAGAGCTGTGGCTCATTAGGGCTTTCTGCCCTTTAACGAGCCCCATGGGGTATTTGCTGCTGAGCCCAGGAATGCCAGATACTGAGAGGAGCTTGAACAACCTGTGCAGGAATTCAAGTCAGAAGCAAAGGCCAAAGTGTCTTGGAGCATGAACTGGCCCCACTGAGGGCCATTACAGACCAAGGCTCCCCATGGATTTGTTCGAGCAGGAAAGTGGAGGCTGTGATTACAGGGAGGCAAAGGCACTGTGCAGGTGGAGCTGATGCTGAGGAAAGCCTTGATGTATTTTATCAAGGACAACGGCACCTCCCGGCCTCCCTGGGGGGTGCGAGGAAGCAGTGAGGCCCCGGTTCCATGAGATTAAGGTGTCTCCTTTCAGGCCTTGGTGGCAAAGACAACCGCCACAGCCAAGGGGACAAAGACCTGCAGGCTGTGGACACCCAACCTGTTTCCTCCCCTTGCTCCCACTGGGGCATCTCCTCGCCTTTACTGACAGCTCTTCTTCCTCCCTGCCTGTTCCTTGGAACACCCAGCGTTGCGCTGATCCAGGCTCCCTCTGGGTGACCTCAGGAGTCACAGCACTGTCCTTCATGGGACAATTCTTTCTCCTCATGTCCAGCCTTGTTGTGAATGTTGATTTGGGATCCTGCCCAACTTTGAGGTGGCAGCAATTGAAGATTTAGTAACACCGGGTTAAGTCGTATGATTCTAACAATACTTAATCATCTGTCAGTTCTAAAGGTGGTTTATCAAAATTTTCTTTAACCCACACAGCGACTTATTCAAAGGTTCGAAAAAGGAAAGGTTCCCCTGACATGTACGACAGTTTCCTGAATCAAATCAGACACTCGCAACCACAAGACTTACAATAGTATCCTAAATCAAATTGCACACACAGAAACTCACTGAGGTGACCACCTCCAGCGCAGGTAAGTCCGCACTGGGGAAGGGAATCACGGCAAAAAGGGCCATCGAGGGGCTCCTTTGGGGGCTTTTTGAAGTGGGGAAAAGCACCTAGCCTGTGCAGGAAACCGGCCGCTCATGGGTGGACTGCTGAGGAGGCATGGGCAGAGCCAGCACCACCGGCGGCAGATCTAAACGAGGCGTACTCGCTGGGACCACTTCCCCCCTCATAAAAGAAGCCTTTTGGAGCGCAGTGACCTGGTCACTGCGCACTGAGCAAGCAAGCAGCGCATGGGCATCACCCAGGGCATCACCTGGGAGCACCACAACAAAGCGGTCATCACCCTCTCGGAAGGAGTTTAGCTATGGTCTGCAGCCAGCAGAAGGTCGTGCTCTCAACCTTAGCCAGGATGGATGTGGGAACCCAGAGAGAGCTCCCACAGAAACATACAGCCCTCCAGGTCACAGGCTGCAGGGGGTGCCAGAGCCTTTCACTGGTAACGCGGGGCAGCTGGAACAGCTGCTGTGTGCGTTGTGAACAGGTGAGCCATCTGCTCAGCCTGGTGGCAGAGCTGCGAGAGGAAGTCGAAAGGTTAAGGAGCATCAGCGAAGCTGAACAAGAAACAGAGTGGTGGAGCCAGGCTCTGCCCTCCTTGAAACAGAAACGGGAGCACCTATCAGAAAGTAACCGGGATCACGGAATCACGGAATCACGGAACCTTCAGAGTTGGAAGGGACCTCTAGCGATCATCTAGTCCAACTCCCCTGCTAAAGCAGGATTTCCTAGAGCACATCCCTCAGGACTGCATCCAGGCGGGTCTTGAAAATCTCCAGAGAAGGGGACTCCACAACCTCCCTGGGCAGCCTGTTCCAGTGCTCTGTCACCCTCACCGTAAAGAAGTTTTTCCGTGTATTTGAACGGAACTTCCTATGTTCTAACTTGTGCCCATTGCCCCTTGTCCTGTCACTGGGAACCATTGAAAAGAGCCTGGC
>WNMW01000091.1:134203-187536 GCA_009819605.1 Sterna hirundo | reverse complement strand
ACCCTTTAGATACTCATATGCCATAATAAGGTCTCCCCTCAGCCTTCTCTTCTCCAGGCTAAAGAGTCCCAGCTCTCTCAACCCTTCCTCATAAGGGAGATGCTCCAATCCCTCAGTCATCTTTGTTGTCCTATGCTGGACTCTCTCCAGTTGTTCCCTGTCTCTCTTGAACTGGGGAGCCCAGAGCTGGACACAGTATTCCAGTTGTGGCCTCACCAGTGCAGAGTAGAGGGGCGAATGACCTCTCTTCAGAGATCAGAGAAAGATCCTTTTCTTCAGAGCTGCTTTCCAGCAGGTCCACCCCTAACCTATACTGGTGCCTGACATTCTTCCTCCCCAGGTGCAAGACCCTACACTTGTCCTTGATGAACCTCATTAGGTTCTTCTCTGCCCAGCTCTCCAGCCTGTCAAGGTCACGCTGGATGGCAGCATGGCCCTTAGGGGTGTCAGCCACCCCACCCAGTTTGGTGTCATCAGCGAACTTGCTGAGTATACACTCTGTTCTCTCATCCAGGACATTGATGAATACGTTAAAGAATACTGGTCCAAGTATTGACCCCTGGGGGACACCACTGGTCACAGGCCTCCAACTCACCCTGCTCCATTAATCACAACTCTCTGAGTCCTGTCACGCAGCCAGCTCTCGATCCACCTCACTGTCCCCTCATCTAGTCCACACTTCCTCAGTTTCCTAAGGAGGGTGTTATGAGAGACAGTGTCAAAAACCTTGCTGAAGTCAAGGTAGATGACATCTGCTGCTCTGCCCTCATCCAGCCAACCAGTTATAACATCACCGAAGGCTCTGAGATTGGTCAAGCATGATTTACCCTTGGTAAATCCATGTTGACCACTTCCAATAACTTCCTGCTCCTGAACGTGCTTGGATATGACATCCAGAATGAGTTGCTCCATTACCCTCCCAGGGACGGAGGTGAGACTAACCGGTCTGTAGTTCCCTGCGTCCTCCTTCTTGCCCTTTTTGAAGACTGGAGTGATATTGGCCTTCCTCCAGCCCTCAGGCACCTCTCCTATTCTCCATGACCTTTCAAAGATGATGGAGAGTGGCCAAGCAATAACATCTGCCAGCTCTCTCAGCACTCGCGGGTGCATCTCGTCAGGGCCCATGGACTTTTGGATGTCCAGTTTGGCCAAGTTGTCTCTAACCCGATCTTCCTCTACTAGGGAAAACTCTTCCTCTCTCCAGACCTTCCCCCTTAGAGCTTCCCCCTTGCCTCCAGGGCCTAGTATTCGTGAGGGACAGCTTTAGCAGTGAAGACCGAAGAAAAGAAGGCATTCAGTAACTCTGCCTTCTCTGTGTCTCTCACCACTAGGGTGCCCCTCTCATTTGTTACTGGGCCTACATTTTCCCTACTCTTCCTTTTTCTATTGATGTACTGAAAAAACCTCTTCTTGTTATCTTTAACCATGGTGGCCAAGATGAGTTCTGCTTGAGCTTTGGCCCTTCTAATTTTCACCCTGCAAAGCTTCACTACATCCTGGTATTTTTCATAAGTAGCCAACACCCTTTCCCAAGGAGGATAAACTTTCTTTTTTTCCTGCGGTCCAGACAAAGCTCTCTCTTTAGCCAGGCTGGTCTTCTTCCCTCTCTGCTTGTTTTTGGGGACTTGGGGATGGCCTTCTCCTGAGCTTGTAAGAGTTCCTCCTTGAAGTAAGACCAGCCTTCCTGGGCACCTTTGCCCTTCAGGACTGTCCCCCAAGGCACACTCTCAACCATGCTCCTAAGCAGGCCAAAGTTTGCCCTTCGGAAATCTAAGGTGGCAGTTCTGTTGGCTCCCCACCTTGCTTCATCAAGAATTGAAAATTCTATCATTTCATGGTCACTCTGCCCAAGACGACCCCTGATCTTTACATCCCCTACAAGACCTTCTCTGTTAACAAGCAGCAGGTCCAGTAGGGCACTTCCCCTAGTTGGCTTCCTCACCACCTGTGTTAGGAAGTTGGGGGGTCTATAACAAACTCCCACCACGATGTCTGGCTTATTGGCCTTCCCTTAGATTCTTATCCATAAACACACAACAATGTCATCATGCACATTGTTAAGTTCTCAGTTCCTTCGAACAATTCCCCTTGATCCTCTCCTTAGCAGCTACTCAGTGACTCTCTACAATCATCCTTAGCAACAGAGCCAGTACGTAAAGCTTGATTACCTACGGATCCATGGTTAACTTTAAATTCGATGATGGATATCAGGGCTTGCGCACAGGTCAGCAATAATCCAAAGCTGCAGAACAGGAACCACTCGCTCAAGTGGAAATAATTGGTGTCTTGTTGCCTGTGGGAGGGAAAGGAAATCAAGAATCCACCCAAACGAACTTCTTGCCATCAGAGATTGGTCTCTGGATCTCACAGACAAGAGATGTTCACTGAGAGTAGTCGTGGCAGCTCGCCTCACCGAGCAATGTGCTGCGGCTTGTTTAGGGACTAAATATTTCCCATGTTTGGGGTTTATGAAGTGCTTTTTGGTTATTAGTTGATGTCGTGCTTATGGGTAGGTCTGGCCCTGCCCTGAGAGGCCTTGTGTGTCGGGACCGGTAGCCCTCGGGATGGGGAATTTCTCATGAGCAGAGAAATTCTCTACCTTTGGGGGAGCCTGGAAATCCCAAGGGAATAGTTAGTGGTGTGCGAGGATGAGGATGGCAAGGAAGGCTAAAGGACAGTCTCAGCAGAATTATTTTTATCTTGAGTGTATTTTTCTATCTTTCAGGCAGAAAGGCTAGGGACTTTGGGTTTTTTCTGATGAAGGATAGCACTAATATCCGCATGCAGCCATGAGTTGTGGCCCAGCAGTCAGAATAAGAGCAAACGCTGGGAAAAATGGGGATGAGGGAACCGCAGTTGGCGAGTCGGTGGGAGGTTGGTGCAGCACCTGGGCTGTGCAGGCCCTCACAGTTGGCAGTTGACTTTCTACCTATCACTTGGCCAATTCTGCTGACATCAACAGCGCGGTTGTTATGGCCAGAGGATACTCCCGTGTTGGCCAGAAATGCAACAAAATGCCCAGTGAAGCACTGGCTGTGCTTACGTCATAAAGAGCGTTGCCGGCCTCCTGCGTCCTACACAACATTCCAATGCACTTCTTGCTCGGTGGCCGCAGCTCTTGCAGCTCGCTGCTGCTCTGAGAGTGAACCTCAACAGTTTGGTCAGGTTTTGAGAGAAGAAGGACAAACTTTCTTGCCCAATGGGGCACAAAAGGACTCTCGGGGCAGCACGGTGATGCCGGTGGTGCTGGGAAGGGACTGTGGAAGTTGTTAGAGGAGAGCTAGTCATGCTTTGCTGGGAAAGATGTAACTTCTTTAGTGCAGCTCCTCACATCTCCCCTCTTCCTAAGTGTCTGCTGATTGTGACGTATCTGTTCCCAGCTTTCCTTCCTCACCTCCTCTTCCTTACAATTTCAGGTGCCTCAAGATCAGCAGCCATTTTCAGGCAGAGCTCCCAAACCTCCTGGACAGATCCCATTTGGCCGAGGAGGAAGAGGGAGCATCTCCGGTGTGGAAGGCCTGGCAAGACATGGAGGTGAACCCGGAGACACAGGACAAAGGTTTCTCTAACACTTTTCTTCCACAGTCACCCCTGGCATACTAGGGGCCAAAAATTCCTAATTTTCACAGCAGCTTTTTGGGCTTTTGGATTCTCTCCCTTCTCTTTTTGACCGCCTTCACCCCTGGTAGCATTAGAGGGAAGGAGATGGCTCAGTTCTGGCAGGACAGTGACCAAAGTATAACCAGTGGTGCTCTCAGCAGTATCCTCCATGAGAAATGGGCGTTTGTAGGTGTCGCACTTCATCTGCTCAAAGCCCCATCCAACCAGGTCTTGAACACCTCCAGGGATGGAGCCTCCAAGATTTCTGTGGGCAACCTGTTCTTTTCTGGGCTGCTCTAGAGCCATTCTCTGACCAGCCTCTGTTTGTGCTTGGGATGATGTCCTCTTGCAACTTGAAGCTTCAAACATTTTGGTGGTGTTATCCTCCTTGTTGGCTTTGTCTTGTTTTAATATACTGATCTCTGGGGGATTTTTTTTTTCTGCATTTGTTTGTAAAGGCAAGAGATGATTAAATTGGAGTGGGATGCAGTTAGAGGGATATGGGTGCTTGGCGCCAGAGTGGGTGGCCTGGGACCCTCTGCCCAGGCTGCAGCTGCAGCTTCCCAGGGGCTCTGCTCTCCAGCTGGTCCTCTGTGACAGCGGCCAGTCCGCGGCACGTGCTTCAGAGACACTGCGTCCTCTGGAGGTACCGCTGGGCACTGATGGTCCAACAGCAGAGCTCTGCCTAAAGAACTGAGCGGTTTTGGCACGTCTATGAGCACAATCTCATCAACTAACACAAAATAACTTAAATAATTTAAATATCATGTCTGTGTTTTCCCATGAGATCAACATGAGGAGTTTTCAGGGTGTGCATTAATAAGAACAGGAGAGCTATTGACCTTCCACTCTGTTTGCATCGTCAGTACTCTCTCGATCAGGCTGTGCATTTGATCTCCCTCATCTTTCACATATTTCCACATCTCTTTAATAAATAGACCATGTCTGGAGTCACCTTTCCAGCAGCACGTCTGAACATAAGCACAGGCGATGGCTCTCTAGATTTCCCCTGCTCTTCCTCTTTGATCACTTAGACATATCTCAACAATCCAGAAGATGCTTTGAACTTCAGGGAGTTCAAAGCTTGTCTGTATTCCAGGAATCTCTCTAATTCTGTCTGTAGCGCACTCTTGAATTGTGGTTACTTTTTAATTTACTTTCTGTGTAAAAGATTTCTTGCATGGTTAAGCATTGTGGTAGGGAAACCTCTCTGGTGGCAGATTGTACTTGGCACACAGTTGAGGAGTGGTTTTATTTTAATCACAGAATCACAGAATCCCAGAATGGCTGCGGTTGGAACGGGTCCTTAAAGATCATCCTGTTCTAATTCACACTCACCCTTCCCTCTATTTAAAATCTGATCCACACTTTGACTCCAGATGAACTTTTCTGTCAAAAACAAGAGCTTTTTTCCTTTCACACTTGGGTTCTGAGAGGGACTCCCATAAACCTCAGCCACCTTTTTCCTCTGCAGCACCTCTCGCTTCCAGAGACTGCTTCCCTGACTGAAGGAAGCTGTGGGTTCTCACTGATGCCCACCCAATGGCGGCAGCAGCTGAAGAAGTATCTCCTGATCAACCTGTGCAGGTACAGCCTGGAGAGCCAGGCCTGACAAGGACTTAGAGCCTGTTTTGCCCACTTGCCCCACACTCTTCCTCCAGGAGTTCCTCAGCTCTTGCAGCATTGAGGCCTGTGGTCAGCAGGACCCTGTGGGTCTTGTGCTGCCAGTGGGCGGGAGGGAGCCAGTCAGCCTTCTCCAGCCCATCAGTCTCTCCAGGAGGAGACCCAGCTCTGCCTTAGGCACTAATTCTACCCAGCACCTGGGCCGTCATCCTCATGGTCTCCCCATGGCAGGTACCCAGGGATGGGAGTGCAGGATGTTTGCAGCCCTGCTCCGGTTGCTGAACACAGAGCCCGTAGCCTACTGTTGTGGTGTGGGCTGGGCTGGCCACTGACCACCTACTCGCCCGTGGTTCCAGCTGGAAGTTCACTGCATTCCCATGTGAGAATGCACCCGCACAGAAGGTAGTTGGAAAGAGGCTCTAATGAGAAGAGGGCACAGGCTCATGCAGGGCTCCATCAGAGCAGCCTGCTGACTAGAAACCTGTTTACACTTACACGGTGCCTTTTTCCCCTTTGCTCTCTTTTCCTCTTTTGTTGCCAAACAGCTTTGTTGCTGATTCTGTTTTCCTTTAGACTCAAGAGGAGTTTTCCATGACTAGAAACACCAGGAACTTAACTGAGAGCCTTAATTTCAGTCTTACAAGTAATATGCAGATTATGGTGCTGTAGGCATCCTCGTCAAGAGAAGGCTTAAAGGGAAATTGGAAGGAGACCATTGCAGTGGCTCTGTGGGTCTGTAGAAGAGATGCTTCCAAAATGATCATAGAATCATAGAATCCTTTAGGTGGGAAAAGGCCCTTAAGATCATCTCTTAACCTGACACTGCCAAGTCCACCAGTTAATTTTGAAGGTGACTCATTTTGGCTAATCTTGGAGGTGGTTAATTTTGAAGGTGGTTGACTGAGCTCAGTCCCTTGGTTTCAAGTCAATCCACTGTCTCAGACCAGTCTCTCCTCTCGTCGATGTGCATGATGAGATGGGAGAGTCCCTGGACCAGCCAGGGCATTAATGACCTAAGTGCTCTGGTTGCACACCGGCACAGGCTTGATGCCCAGCCACAACACCGTTAGAAATGGAACATAATTCACACAGCTTTTGCCAGAAATATCAGTTCCCAGCTGGCAGTCCAGAATACCCATACAAACCAGCCAGGCTGGAGAGGCATTCCCTGTGTCTGAAGAGAAGTGAGTTGGATCAATATTTCTTTCATGCCGTTGGGTAAAAACACAGAGAAAAGCAGAATCCCCACAGAGCACAATTCTGGTCTCCCATTTCCAGAAGGAAGAGGAAGCCTGAGAAAAGGGAAGGAAGGCTGACAAATGTAACAAGATGAATTCCACCAGGCATGATATTGGTTACTCTTGTCACACCTTCAACTGACCGGGTACCAAAATGGATCCTCACAACAGGACTGCATCTTTCCTAATGACCTTCTCAGTCATTCAAGAGTTGAAAATCCTCCTTTTCACACCGCTGCTGGTGGTTGATCTGCTCACTGTCATGGGGAATGCAGTCACCATTGCCATCGTTTGGCTCCACCACTAATAACACACCCCCATGTACCCCATCCTCAGCACCTTGTCCTTCTTGGAGAGTCGGTTCACTTTGGTCATTGCCCCAACATGTTTGGCAGTCCCATGTTGGAGATTAAGGTGCCTCTGTGGCTGCTTACAAGTCCCAGACCTTCTTCTCTGACTTCCTGGGCACAGATGAGTTTAACCTCTGTATTGCGATGCGTTTCGATTGCTACAGGGTCATTTGCAACCCCTCGTACTGCTCTGTCCTTAGAAACTCCTGGTTGTGCTCCATCCTCATCTTTAGCTGCTGGGGAATGACACCTCTACCCACGCTCAGCCCCACCATCTGCCATTAGACCCTCTGTGCCCCAGGTAGTGACTGCTTCTTCTGCGGCATCATCCTTTGCTGAGATCAGCCTGCGTGGGCACCAGCTACTATGGAACATGAGCGTTGCTCTCTCCTCCGCTGTGTTGCTGAGCTCATTCACACTGACTTCTGTGGTTCATCCCTACATTACACGCACCACCCTGAGGACAACCTCTGTGCCAAGCCAAAACAGGGCCTTCTTCCCCTGGATATGCTTCACCTGCTTATCCTCTATTCCTTCACTCACTATGGCATACGCCAGCTGCATGTTTGATGATGCAGGGCCTGAGGAGAAGCTGCTTTGCTGTAAGCTGTCCGCAAATTTGCAGGTTCCCCTAAGGAAGTACTTTCAGGAGAAGAATAATTGTAGATAATTTAGGTGTCAGCCAACAGAGTAAGAAGACACAACCCACTGAGTGTCTGAACTGACCCAGAAAATTCAAACTGGGGCTGTCACCTCCGATTCACTGATTCATTATGTTCATCCTGCTGTAGGTGACTGAACTTTTGCTCAAATACAGCCAGCGGTTTAATCTCAGGAAGTTTTCCAGGCAAACCCAGTGCAGAGATTCCCCTGTGCCAGACTAGAGGCAAAGAACAAGCCAGGTATTTGGGATCTAAGACTAGAGCGAGCCCCAAGCTCAAATGTCCTTGCAAACATGGAGCACTCTCCTATACTGCACTTCACGTTTTACTCCTTGTGTAAGTGCCATCCATTCTGCTTTGAGATAGAGCCTGAGGGGACAACACAGGGTCGTGGTTTCGGCCAGGTTGGCCAACGACAAGACAGCAGATGCTCTCCCCCACCTCTCACTCTAAGGAGAGGAAGAAGAGAGATAAAGAGACTTGTGAGTTTAGAAATCTCACAGGACCAGGAGGTCAGACAGCCTCTATGTCATTAGTTCCAGCACCTGAGAGACTGGAGTGACTGGGCTCAAGAGTCTTTGTGTGTGTGTGTGACTGGGGTGGTCTGTACCAGCATCTGGAGTGGGGCCGTGGCCTCAGGCACTTGTATGTCCAGGTGCCTTCATCCAGGGAGGCTGGTATCCAGGGGCAGCTACTGAGGAGACTGAGGGTCCAAGCCCAGCTGCTGGACAGGCTGCTCTCTAGCCACTCCTCCTCCAATCCATACTTGTGTCTGCCATTATTTCATCCCAGGTCTACAATTCTGACAGATTCTACAATCCGGTATTTGTTCTTGTTAAACTTGGTGAGAGTTGCCTCCTCTGGATCATGGCTAACTCAACAGGGCCCAGGAGAGTTTCCTGTGCTGCCACAGAATGCACCAGTATGCCCCAGTACGTACCCTCCGTAAGTCCATGCTGACTGCATTTGGAGACATATTTTTCTTTTTCTGGCCAAGAAACATAACCCAAGAGGACTCTAACTGATGGCACACTCCTCACCAATGTGAGCTCGTACAGCCAGTGAGTTCTTCCCTGAGTTGCATTTTTGGCCTCATTCAAAGCTGGGTGCAACACTTGCTTGGCCTCTCTCACAAGAGACCTCTGCTAACCCAATGACTTTTCAAAAGGGGTATTCCAAAGAAATGTCAATCTTGTTCTTTAACTTCATTACCACTATTTTGCCTGTTATATGATGGATTTAATTTCTGTGGTCTTTTATACATTTTCACCTGTCATGATACAATGACCATTTCTAAAGTCATCTTTTCAGGTGCAGACTGTCTAGACAAGCGCCTTTTCTATTAAACTTCAGTTTTCTCCTTCCCTTACTCTTTGTTCATTCAGGTTCCTGTCACCCACCCAGCTGCTGCTTTGAGCTTCACGTAGTTAAAAGTTTGCCTGTTTTTCAGTAGCCTAATTATCTCCCGTGGCCAACTCTTTAACTGTGTTTATAGCTACCTTTCTGTACCTATCTATCTAAAGCGTTTTTCATAAGATTATCCCTCATAGAAAAGCAACCTCATTAGAGGCAGCTTGTCCTTAGCATATGGGTGCAGAGGGTGTTTTAGTGTTTATCAAACATGATTATTCTTTACTTTTCTTTGCTTGCAAAGAGTAAAAGTCCCTCTGTGCCTGGGTGCAGCCAGGTCTCTAGGGACATCAGGTGGGAGCTGGTGCAATGGAGCTGTAACATCCAGCTGCAGAGATCAGTGGAGAAGTCAGATGGAAGGAAAAGTGATGTAAATCCCAGTTGGCCAATGACAGAGGCGATGGGGTTGAGGGGGGTGAGCAACAAGGATGTCCATACAGTGTCACCTCAAGGGACTGCTTTTCCTAGCCATCCAGACCTCCTGAGGAGACCCTCCAGATCAATATCAATAGCAGAAGACTTCTATCACCTCTAAATGGAAAAGAATATTCAAAATAATAAGAATAATAAAAAAATTATTAGGTTCTCTTTGAAACCTTCCTTCTTAACTACACTATGAAAAAACTCCAATTAGCTGTAGAAGTACTGAAGACTTGAAGGAAACTGAAGGAAGAGAAATAGCTCATTAAGGCTTTCTGTATTTTAATGAGCCCCGTGGCGTATTTAGCTCTGAGTCCACGAACCTCAGATACTGAGAGAAGATTGAAAAAACTGCTCAAGGAGTCAGAAGCAAAACTCAAAGTACCTGGAAGCATTAATGGGCCCCACTGAGGGCCACTACTGACAAAGTCTCCCCAGGGACTCGTTAGAGGAGATAGCTGGAGGCTGTGACTGCAGGTAGGCAAAGGCACAGTGCAGGTGGCTGTAATGCAGAGAAAACTGTTGCTTTGTTTGATGAAGCAGAAAGGCCAAACCTGACCCTCAGGCCCTGGGAAGGCAGATCCTGCCCCTCAGGTGTGGCTCAGGGCTCTTCCTGGGGGCAGTGGGGTGTGAGGGTGAGCAAGGCCAAGTGTAGGGAAACTGTACAACAACACCTCCCAGCTTCCCCATGTGATGGTGAAGCAGAAACCAAGTCCAGAGCCTCAAAATAAAGTTTCTTCTGGTAGGCCTTGGTGGCAGATGTGACTACCATTGCCAAGGTGACAAAGGCTGTGAAAAATAGTGAAGGTATTGTTGGCTTTCACCATAATAACAAGGCTTTAAATATTTGATTTATAAGGATAACTAACCTTTAGTAAATTAGGAAACATGAGAAAGCTCAAAGATAACAACTAACAGCAGCTATGAAGAAAAACATCTGAGAGAAACAAAAGAGAACTTCTCCAAAAGACCCCACAAATGATTAACAGAAGGAACCAGAGGTATGGGAGAAGGGAACTGATGATAATCAACCCTACCAGAAGTGTAAGAAAGGCAGGTGTTGCTTTTGCAGAGGAGAAAAGCCGTTTCCATCAGAGGTGGCATGATAAGGGAATGACTAAAACAAAGAGGCTCCAGCAAAGGCTTGTAGAGCATCTCTTATCACACAGACAACAGGACAAACTGATTCATCCCGGATTAGTGTCTGGAAGGGGAGTCAAACATTTAACCAGGGCTAATGACATTGAGCAAATTTTTACCAAAAAGGAAAGAAATAAACTAGTCAGCATAAAGAGAAGTAAACAGAAGCATGACATCCGGGAAGAATTTTAGGCGCCTCGGACAGACTGTGAACCCTGGAGTACCCAACCAATGGGAAACAGGGGAGGGAAAAATTCGGCCGGGATTAGGAAATAAAAAGGTGTGTTTCAAGAACCAAAGCTGTGCCTCTGACTTGAGTCATGCACCCAGCGCTGTGCTTTTGCTTTATTGACTTTGTCCCTATAATAAAATAAGTGCCATTTCTGTTTAGGGGATCTGGCTGTTTATTACAAAGGCCTTGGTGCTGTTGGGCTTTTTAGCCTTGCCAGAGCCCTGGGCCATCTCTGCTGCAGGCTGACCATCACTGTCCCATGCCTGCACCTCTTTCCTTGCAGGCTGCAGACACCCATGATGCTTTCCCACATCGCTCTCACCCCGGCATTTCCATATCTGTACTGATGTCTCTCCACTCTCACCGGCTGTTCCTTGAAACACAAAGCCATGGGCTGACCCAGACTCCTTCCGGGTGACCTCTTGCCCCACAGTGCAACCATTTGAGTGAGATTTCTTTTTCCTCACATGCAGTCCGAACCTTCCAAGCTGCACTTTGTTGAGGTTTCCTTCTCTTCCCACTACCAAGAAAAGCTCCCCCACCCCTGAAGCCACCCTTCAAGCAGGTGCAGGCTACTGCTAGAGAGCCCTGGGCCTCCACTTCAAAAGGTACAGAAGCCCAGCTCCCTCAGCTTCTCCACACAGGCCCCAAACCCCATCCTGGCCGATGTCCTTTGGAGCTTCTCCAGTTCCTCCTCCTTCCTTGAGAACAGAGAGCCCCACACACAGACACACGAGTCCAGATGTGGCCACACCCGTGCTGTGTCAAGGGGGCTGATAAATGCCTTGTCTGGGTGGCCGTGTGCCCCCTAATGCAGCCCTGTCTGCTGCTAGTCCTATTCATGGTCCGCATGTACCACTGGATGAAGTTGCATCCCTCCTAATGCCCAGGCCCTTCTCCTGGGGGGCAGTCCTCAGCCAGTCAGGTCACAGCATGCCCTCATCTGTGGGGTAGTCCTGCCCCCAGGAAAGGCCTGGTCTCTTCTCCTTGTAAAACTAGGTGAGTTTTCCATTTGCTGAATCCCAGAGTTTTTGAGGGTCCCCCAGGAATGAAGCTCCATTGGGCCAGTCGTTCATGTGTGCGTGCAGATGGCTCTCCCTGACATGTGGTGCCTCTGACAAGATAACAGCATGAGGAATCGCAGGACACTACAGACAATAAAAGGAGGCACTTGATCAATGCCATTGTTCACCAAGGTGATTCCCATGGTGAGAAGCTCGGAAGCACCAAATGGAAGAACAAAGGAAGGCAAACTAGGAGCATGGAGGAAAGGGTAAATAGAGGTGGGCTATTTGCCCATGGGAGGGTACAAGGATGGTCAAGGGGAAGAACTTGTGAGTGGGAAAAGAGGGTAAAAGAAATGGTGAAGCAATGGAAAGGATGAGGGTTGTTTGGGTGGACCTGCCAAGCCGCCCTGCATCTGAGCAACTGTGCCCAGAGTGGGATAAGAAAGTCCCAGATCATCTGACCAGACTTTCTGGTTGACTTCCATGGTCACCAGGAACCTGACTGATTTCCTTCCCCTCATGAAGGAAAGATGGTGGATTGAAACGCAGAATCATTCATGCTGGAAGGAAGCTGAGGAGATCTCTAGGCCAACCTCCTGCTCACAGCAGGGTCAGCTATGGGGTCAGACCAGGTTGCTCAGGGCTTCCTTCATTTTGGGCTTGAAATGTTCCAAGCATGGAGATGACACAAGCTCTCTGTGAAATCTCCTCCAGTGTTTGCCTGTCTTGTCAGGGAGGTTGTTTTGCTCATTTTTTTTCAGCTGATGTCACTGGCCCTCATCCTCCCATCAGGCACAATAGTGAAGAGCCTGGATGCATTTTCTTCATGTTAGCCAAGAAGATGTGGGAAGGCTGTTATTAGGTCTCCCCAAAGCCTTCTCTTCTCTAGGCTTTGCACCTTTGCAGCAAAGGTGGCCAGTGGCTTTCTGGGCTGCACTAGGAAGACCACTGCCAACAGGTCAGGGGAGGTGATCCTTCCTCTCCACTCAGCCCTGCTAAAATTTCTCTTGCTCATTTCCCTTGGTGTTTTCTACCCTACTACCTTCACTTAGAGGTGGTTGTAGGGCTTCAGGTTCCTGGTTGTAAATAGGGTAAAGGTCTCTCCTGAATGTTTTCACAGTCAGTGTCACGGAAGTCTAAACATCATCTGAACAGATCTCACCTCTTCAAAATCTTTCATCTCTGCCTTCCAAGCCCTTCTTCCCTCCCTCCATTCTCAAATTTTTCTTACAGAATCATAGAATGGTTTAGGTTGGAAGGGACCACCTAGTTCAAACCCCCTGCCATGGAGCAGAGGGGTAGAACACCTCCCTTGACCCGGTTGCCGTGCTTCTTTTGATGCAGCCCAGGATACAGTTGGTTTTCTGGTCTGCGAGCACACATTGCCGGGTTGTGTTGAGCTTCTCATCCACCAGCACCCCCAAGTCCCTCTCCTCAGGGCTGCTCTCAAGCCATTCTCCACCCAGCCTGTATTTGTGCCTGGGATTGCCCTGACCCACGTGCAGGACCTTGCACTTGGCCTTGTTGAACTTCATGAGGTTCACATGGGCCCACCTCTCAAGCCTGTCCAGGTCCCTCTGGATGCCACCCCTTCCCTCCAGCGTGTTGACCGTGCCACACAGCTTGGTGTGATTGGCAAACTTGCTGAGGGTGCACTCAATCCCACTGTCCATGTCACTGACAAAGATTTTAAACAGCACCGGTCCCTGTACCAACCCCTGAGGAATGCCAGTCGTGACTGGTTTCCACTCAGACATCAATCTGCTGACTGCAACTCTTTGAGGGCAGCCATCCAGCCACTTCCTTATCCATCGAGTGGTCCATCCACCAAATCCATGTCTCTCCAATTTAGAGACCAGGATGTCACGTGGGATAGTGTCAAATGCTTTGCATAAGTCCAGGTAAATGATATCTCTTGCTCTCCCCTTATCCACCAATGTTGTAACACCATCACAGAAGGCCACCAAATTTTTTGGCATGACTTGCCCTTAGTGAAGCCCTTTTGGCTATCACCATTCATCTCCTTATTTTCCATGTGCCTTAGCAGAGATTCCAGGAGCATCTACTCCATGATCTTGCTGGCAGAGAGGTGAGACTGACC
Source organism: Sterna hirundo (assembly GCA_009819605.1). Taxonomy (NCBI): domain Eukaryota; kingdom Metazoa; phylum Chordata; class Aves; order Charadriiformes; family Laridae; genus Sterna; species Sterna hirundo. The sequence continues at coordinate 173,753 of WNMW01000091.1, read as the reverse complement.
AGGCTGTAATTTCCCAGTCCTACCTTTTTTCCCCTTTTGAAAACGGGGGTTATGTTTCCCCTTTTCCAGTCCAGTGGGAACTTCACCGGACTCCCACAACTTTTCAAATGTTTTTTCACCCAGCCTACCCGTCCTTGCTTCCACCCTCTGTAGGCCTCCTTTTTGCTTTTCAACTTGTCCAGGAGCTCTTTATTCATCCATGCAGGCCTCCCGGCTTTTTTGTCTGACTTCTTCATTGTTGGGCTGCACTGCTCCTGAGCTTGGAGGAGGTGATCCTTGAATACTAACCAGTTTCTTTGGGCGCTTCTCCCCTCCAATGCTTTATCCCATGTTACCCTGCCAAGCAGGTCCCTCAAGAGGCCAAATTACCCCTATGTGTCATCACTACTACAGTTGCTATATGCTGTATCGATGGTATTACCGTGAGAGTCACCTAAATTAATGAGGAATGAACTTGGTTGCAACAGAACAAAGTGCAGAAGTGATGGAACCAGAACTCACCTCAGCAACTGGTGCCCAGCAATTTTCTCGAGACCGACATCTTCCACCCACAGACCATGGGCATGAGCATGGGCTGTGCCAGATACAGCAGCTGCGAGCTCCAGGTGCAGCATGCAACAATTCTACACCACACACCATCTCTTCTGCCCTGAAGGATAATTATGACAGATGGAGCCCAAAGTCATGGACTAAATGAACTCAACAGACATTTCAGTGGGATGGCCCATAGACTAATATCTGTGTGTGTACCTGTCTGTCCGTCTGTCTGTCTATCTTTCTATCTCAAGGCAGAAGTGGTGGTGATTTATTGCAAAGTGTAAGAGCTGGGCGTGACGTAGATGGTATAGAACAAGGGGTGGATACTGTCCTGGTTTCAGCCAGGATCAAGTTAGTTTTCCTCTTAGTAGCTGCTGTCTTTTGGATTTAGGGAGAAGAATGTTGATAACGCTGTTGCTACGTAATGGTTACAGTAAGTAAAGGAAGTTTCCAGCTTCGCATAGAAGCTGAGAGGGAGCACAGACAGGCCAGGCTGGCCAAAGGAATATTCCATACCATAGCCATCATGTGCAGCTCCCGGAGGTTGGCCGGGGGGCAGTGATCCGTGATCGCTGCTTGGGACACGCTGGGCAATTTGTGTGTCATCAATTATTTTGTATATTCTTTTGTCCGTTCTTAATATTATTATTTTCCTCTTCTGTTATTTCTCTGTTAATCTGTCTTTACCTCAAGCCACAAGATTTGTTTTATGCTTTTTCTCCCTCACTTCCTTATGCTACTTGTTGTTGCGGAGGGGGCGTAAAGTGAGTAAATGGCGGTGTTTTCCTAGTTGTTGGCCAGGGTTGAACCACAACAAGCTGGGACATCCAGTTTTATTGAAGAGCTGTTATCTGAAAGGCCACATCTGACACAGAGTTGTGCAAGAGTCAGACACAATAGGATCAAGCCTAAGACAAGTAGTATAAACACAAAAATACATCAATAAGTAGGACTATCACAAGAGAAAAAAAACAGACTCTGGCCTAAGATGAACTCTGTGAAATGTGCAGAGAAGCAGAGGCAGGTTATTGTCAGGGAAAGAGCGTCCCATGGGCCAGTTTCCATAGGGCATCCTTGAGCTCCTGGTTCCTCATGCTGTAGATAAGGGGGTTCAGTACTGGAGGCACCACTGAATACAGCACTGAAACCGCTATGTCCAGAACTGGGGAGGAGATGGAGACAGGCTTTAGGTAGGCAAACATGGCAGTGCTGACAAACAGGGACACAATGGCCAGGTGAGGGAGGCACGTGGAAAAGGCTTTGTGCCGTCCCTGCTCAGAGGGGATCCTCAGCACAGCCCTGAAGATCTGCACATAGGACATTACAATGAACACAAAACACCCAAAGACTAAACAGAAACTAACCACCAGAAGCCCAGCTTCCCTGAGGTAGGAGTCTGCACATGAGAGCTTGAGGATTTGGGGGATTTCACAGAAGAACTGGTCCACAGCATTGCCCTGGCAGAGGGGCAGGGAAAATGTATTGGCCGTGTGCAGCAGAGCATAGAGAAAGCCACTGCCCCAGGCAGCTGCTGCCATGTGGACACAAGCTCTGCTGCCCAGGAGGGTCCCGTAGTGCAGGGGTTTGCAGATGGCCACATAGCGGTCGTAGGCCATGACGGTGAGGAGAGAAAACTCTGCTCCAACCAAGAAGGCAAACAGAAAGACTTGGGTAATGCATACTGCATAGGAAGCGGTCCTGTTGTCCCACAGGGAATTGGCCATAGATTTTGGGACAGTGGTGGAGATGGAGCCCAGGTCCAGTATAGAGAGGTTGAAGAGGAAGAAGTACATGGGGGTGTGGAGGCGGTGGTCACAGGCGATGGCGGTGATGATGAGGCCGTTGGCCAGGAGGGCAGCCAGGTAGATGCCCAGGAAGAGCCCGAAGTGCAAGAGCTGCAGCTCCCGTGTGTCTGCGAATGCCAGGAGGAGGAACTGGGAGATGGAGCTGCTGTTCGACATTTGCTGCCTCTGGGCAACTGCTCAAGCAGGAAAACACAGTAGGTTAGTGGAGACTTCTCTAAGCAAAATCAAATCCGTTTCCTATGGACTCTGCCCCTGCTGCACACACCCCTGTTCATTTTCCAGGAGACCTTCCTCAGCTCCATGGCTGGAGCTCTGGTCGGTGCTGGCTGAATGTGCTGGGAGGAGCAGGGCCTCTGCCTGCCGGCTGCCGAGGACTCCGCACTGCTCTGCAGCAGTGTGTTCATGGGACGGTGCAGTCAGGGACCACCCTGGTGTTCTACTTTGTCTGACGAAAGTACTTCTAATGCAGAAGGGCCTGTCAGCATCAGCACTCTCTGTTCTAAGGAACTAACTTTCCAGAAGGCAGTTTGAGAAGTCTGAGGTTCTTTACAGCTCCCCAAATCTCACCTGGGGAGTTTTCTTGCATGACGAAAACACTTGGCATTTCTGCCATACTCAAGGAGAACAGCGTGAGTCCTGCAAAGCAGGATGATTGCCTGTGGCTTAGAGCAGAGTCGCGGGACCTGGTTTGTCCATCCGTCTTGTTCCCAGCTGACCAGACCTTGCAGCTTCCTGAGAGGGAGCGTCATCACACTCTTATATGTTGCAGCCAGACACTGTTGAGAGCAGAGGGATCCACCTCAGACCATGGAATGTCTCACCCTTTCTGAAGGTCTCAGCACCCACTTCTAGCCAAGGACACACAGGGCTTATTTCACCAACCTAACCACTTTTCCTCAGCCACAGAATCTCTGTGTTTCTCCGTGGGGCACTCAGATAACACAGTGGTGCTACGGGACAGCTTTCAGTCCTGGAGGGCAGCTCACAGCTTGGATGGACACCCAAAGGCGAAGCCCATTGTCCTAATTTTTACATCTCGGTAAGAGAAAATTGACTCATTCCCCAGCCCCACAGGCTGCATTGCCCACAACCCCACAGCTTAGGGACACGTGTTCCCATGGACAAACTACAGGAATGGATGAACAAGATCAGTGTGGGACTCTGCAGCTGAAATTCCCTTCCCCAGCGAGTCTGACAGCAATAAAAAGATAACTTTAAACAGACATGTGGATAAAGCAGGAAAAATACCATGAGGGTGTGGCTGAGAGAGGCCAGGGCAGAGGCAGCCAAGCCCTCAGGACAGCGTTACCCTCACCCAGCTGTGCACGCCACCTCCCAGACTGTGATAAGGCAGGACAGTTGCCCTCGTCCCGATTGCTGATCACCAGAAATGGGCATGTGGCAGAAGGGATGCCCTTCGCCTCTTCTGCTGCTCTGCTGGACAGAAAGGTGACTCCCACCTGAGAACCCATGGCCGTGAGGTCCAAGGGCTGGGCTGGGTTTCTCAAGGAAGGCATCTGCACTGCGGGGGTGGCTGGCAGGTGCCGATATCTCCCCTACAACAGGGTTTCCTTTAGCAGTTCCCTCCTTCCCTGCCCATCTCTGCTGATCTCTGCTGCCTGGAGCTCTCCCTGCCAGGAGCTGTTTCCCTGGCCCCTCGACTGAGGGAGCTGGGGTTCTTTAGCCTGGAGAAGAGGAAGCTGAGGGGAGACCTTATCACCCTCTACAACTACCTGAAAGGAGGTTGTAGAGAGATGGGGGCTGACCTCTTCTCCTTGGTGACAAGTGATAGGACGAGAGGAAACGGGTTCAAGCCATGTCAGGGGAGATTTAGATTGGATAGTAGGAAACATTTTTTCACTGAAAGGGTTATTAAACATTGGAATAGGCTGCCCAGGGAGGTGGTGGATTCACCATCCCTGGAGCTGTTTAAAAAAAGGGTACATGGGGCACTTAGGGACATGGTTTAGCAGTGGCTTTTGTTAGGGTGGGTTAATGGTTGGACTTGATGATCTTAAAGGTCCCTTCCAACCTCAGCAATTCTATGATTCTATGATTCCCTGCCAGTGCTCCCAGACCCCATCCCAGCCCCTCTGCGCCCAGCTCTGCCCTGCAGCCTCTCCATGTGTGCAGGGGCTAAAGAGCAGGTCCCACAAACCCTGAGGAGACTGGAAAGGGGATGCTGGGGCTCTCTGTAATTCCCCCAGCTGGAAACTCGAGACACAGACTTAGGAAAGCTCCTTATCTATACAGTACTCCCTCCTTTCACCTTTCACTGAAAAGTCCCCTTGGACATGTGCCACTGCCCACCCAGCCAACAAGATGAGAAACTTCAAAAGACAGACACGTTCCCTTTGATTGAACTCCATCTGGAAATGTCTCCTCAGGAATGTCCAGAGGAGTTGTCCAGGAGTTGTGAGCAGCCCTGACCCACACAGCACCCTCTCAACAGCAGAAGGACCCTGCTCTAGCAGGTGTCATTCCTTCCATTCACAGCTTCTCCCCAGAGCTCCATGGGGAGCTCCCCGGGCAGTCTGAAAGCTGACCCTGGCGGTCTGAGGGCTGACCCTGGCAGGTGGCAGAATCCCTGGCTGCACACTCACCTTCACAGCCCTTCACCTTTTCCTGGGAGAAGGCAGCCGTCATGCCCTGTGCCTCTGATGGTGAGGCAGGGAAGCCCTGATCTGGAGAATGTCCTCCTCCTCCACAGCAGCAGAGAAGTTGGGAGAGTCCTCCTGAAAGATCCCATAGGCTGTGGGATGTGCCAGCTTTTGGAGATCTCTCCAGGAACTGGAGCTGCTTTCTTTTGTGAAGATTTCTCCCCCCATTAACTCTCAGCATCCTCCCTCTCCAGGCTGCCTTTAACCTAACGCTGCCTCCCTCCTCTCCCCTTCTGCCTGCAGGCAGTGCCCTCAGCCCTGCTGCGCTTGGCAGAGGAGCTGCTCCTGGGCAGAGCTGTCTCTCTGCAGCGCTGCCCACTTACCGTGAGCTCCCTCCATGCCAGGAGCCCAGCCCAGCTCAGCAGAAGAAGAGCAGGCGTAACTCTCTCTGCCTCCTCCCCATCCTCCCGGACTCCCATGAGTAGGGTCTCTCCTGGGGAACAGAATATGAAGCAAACTGAAGTAATCACCAACGGTCCCTCTCTAAACACTGGACAGATTGATTCCTGCAGTGGGAATTGCTCTACCAGGATGTGCGGATCTACAGGAGGTGCCAATGTTCCCATCTCCAAACCCCCACTCCTCTCCCATTGTCAGACAGGGCACGTAGGCAGTAACAGGCAGGGGATCATTTCCACCTGTGCAGAGCAGGGATTGAGCCAAGGCCATGTTGGCATCTCAGCTCTCAGCAGCATTCCCAAGGCTGGAGGGGCACTCAGCTTCTCCAGTGCATCCCACAGACCCACAGGAGGTGGGGTTCCTCTTGCCTCAGCTCAGCTGCACAAAATCAGTGTGAGCTCTTTATCTGAGCTGCCATGTTAATAATGGAGACAGAGGCCAGGGGGGACCTTTTCTGATGCAAACACAGGGTGACATCTGAGGTGGTTCAGGACAGGTGCAGGGCCCTGCAAGCTCTAATGGGGCAATTGTGAGAGACAGGGCAGCATCTGGGGGCATCGTCCTGGATGATGGTGGGGAATCCCTTTGGCCAACTGAAATGACAGAAGACGATCACATTTAGGACAACTCACCTGTCCCGCCTCAGTATGCTTAGGGCAGCCGATGGAGGTATTCATCTGCCCAGATGGAGTCACGTGCCACAGGGGGAGCTCGGCCTGTGTTTCTCTTCTCCTTCACTTGTATTTCCTCCATCTCCACCAAGCGGAACCAAAGTTTTCCCATGGACATCCCTACATTGCCTAACCTAGCCCAGGGCAGCTGCTCAACTTAGTGGTCAAAGGCAGGCCTGTGGCGCTACCTCAGATGCCAAAGCTGCCCAGCACAAATACGAGGCACATCACAGCAGGGTCTCCACTCCCATGCCAACACTTCCAAATGCTGCTGATTCTTCTTGCCTTCCTCTTTCATTCCCCTCTTTGATAACACAATCAAGGAACAGGTGAACAATTTTCACAGCGTATCTGGATCAATGTCCATACCAAGGGCGTTCTCAGCAGCACCTTGTCCTTCCTGGAGATCAGCTTGACCTCCATCACACCACAGACAGAAAAGCCCTCTCTTGTCAGGGCTGCAAAGGCAAGCCCTGTTTCTCTCTTGCCTCAGGAAGAACACAGTTTTCTAACTTTGTGGGCCCCTACTTTCACCCTTACATAGCTGCCTGCCATCCAGACCAGCATGTCTCTGCTCTGAAGGAAAGTCTGTCATGGTTTTAGCCAAATTGGACAATGTCTGGTGACCGATGCTCCTCCCCGGCCTCTCATGCACAGGGAGGAGAAGGAGAGATAAAGAGAGATTTACGAGTTCAGAATAAACTAAACTAATGAAATATTGCTAATAAAATAAAAAAGAAAATAATGGAATAGATACAGTATATACAAAACTGTATTAAGCTCCCAGGATGATGTCACCAGCAGGCACTGGGGAAGTCCCAGGCTGGACCCAGCAACGGGTGGGAACCAGGTTCCAGAGTTGGGGTCAGGAACACATGGTTCGGGATCAAAGGCAGATACACAGACAGGGTCCTCCTCAGTCGTCCGTTGGAGGAAGAGAGCTGACCCTTTGATCCTTCAGCTTTTATACTGAGCATGGGGCAGATGGGATCATGGGATCACGGAATCATGGAATTTTTCAGAGTTGGAAGGGACCTCTAGAGATCATCTAGTCCAAGTCCCCTGCTAAAGCAGGATTGCCCACAGCACATTACTCAGGGCTGCATCCAGGTGGGTCTTGAAAGTCTCCAGAGAAGGGGACCCCACAGCCTCCCTGGGCAGCCTGTTCCAGTGCTCTGTCACCCTCACCGTAAAGAAGTTTTTTCTCATATTTGATCAGAACTTCCTATGTTCCAGCTTGTGCTTGTTACCCCTTGTCCGGTTACTGGGAACCACTGAAAAGAGTCTGGCTCCATCACCCTTAAACCCACCCTTTGGATACTTGCCAACATTAATAAGGTCTCCCCTCAGCCTTCTCTTCTCCAGGCTAAAGAGTCCCAGCTCTCTCAGCTGGGAATACCACTGCTGGTCAATTTTTGGTCACCTGTCCTGTCCGCTCCTACCCACAGGTGGGACCCCTCTACCCTTTTCCGCTTCTGACCCTCTAACAGGGCAAATAAGGAAAATTAGCTGACCATGGTTGTTATGGCAATAAGTATAAGCAAGAGCCTCGCTGCGTACCATTCCTTGGTGCAAACTGTCTTATCACTCTGAACGAACCCTTTCAGACACAACATGCTGTTAATGTCAGAGAGTTAGAAGAGGCCTAGCTAAGAAGTAAAATTACTGAACAGAAAGTTGGTTCTGTTTCACCTCAAACCAGGACAAAGTCTTAGCTTGCCCAGGATCTACGGCACAAGATCTGTGACAATTTAGAGCTTGGCGCTGGTGCCACAGCTGAGGTGCTGCAGCCCAAATGTGCGACAAAGCCCAGAGCCTGGGGCTCAGACAGGAGGAGCTGGAGCCCTGTGTGCTCTCACAGAGCTGTGACATTGACTGAATAACTGCTGAGGTGTGTGGGACACGTCAGAAAGCTTGAGGTGCTGCAAGGGATGGATAGAGAGTCTGCAGAAGAGACAGCTGGGGCAGATCAGGAGGGGGATGCCCTCGGCGTAGCAGCTTCCTGGGGGAATGGAGATCCCCTGGGGGCTGGGCAGCAGATTCGGTGAGCCCTTTTGGGTGAGGGGACACTGCAGGGTTCAAACAGACCCAGAAGTTTCTGTGGGTTCCTGGGGCCAGCTTCTGAGCACAGCTGCCAGATGTGCCAACAGAGGTGATGCTCACCTGGATCTCCCACGTGCAATCAGGGAAAAAAGGATCAGGGCTGTGATAATCGAGTGGCAGCCTTGGCTGCAGTGTCCATGAAGTAGCAGGTTCTCAGCTCCCCAGGGCAGTAAGCAAGGAGAGACGCAGAGTGCAGACAGCAGGTCTCAGAGGGAAGACTTTGAAGTAACAACTGAAAGGCCACAAGAAGGTCTCCCCAGAGCCTTCTCTTCTCCAGACCGAACACCCCCAACTCTCTCAGCCTGTCCTCACAGCAGCGGGGTTCCATCCCTCTGATCATTTTTGTGGCATTCCTCTGGCCCGTTCTGTGAGACAGCAGCAGGAATGCAGGGAGCTCTGCCTGGGGACAGACAGATTCGGCTGGGAGCTGAGGCGTCAACATGAGAGGACAGAACAACACGGGAAACTGTCAGCTTTGTGGTGGGTGAATGTCTGCTCCCGACTTCATACCAACAAACAAGTAACAGCTAGTCAGGGATGTAAAAGTCAGGGCTAAGAAGGGAGAGTTGAGGCTCCTGAGAGAAAGGAAAAAGGCCGAGAGCAGGAGACGTCAGGAGAGCAGGCTTTGGCCTGCTGCGGGACCGGCTTGGAAGAATCCTGTGGGATACGGCCCTGCAGAGAAGCAGGGTGCAGAGGGCTGTTTGAGGATCTCCTCTTCACGCTCCAGAATGGCCCACCTTGACGTTCAGGAAGGAAGGCGTGGATGAGAAAGAAGCTCCTGACAAAAACCAAGCCTGAAGAGGAAGCCCAGAGAAGGTGGAAGCTGGCTGCCTGCCAGCCTCAGTGGTTTTGTGTTTCCATACTGGCGACAGTATGGAAGTTGGACTAGATGGGAGTTTGACTAGTTTGGGAGTTGGACTAGATGATCTCTAGAGGTCCCTTCCAACTCCGAAGATTCCATGATTCCGTGAAGATTCCGTGACAGGCATTTGTGTGTGCGTGTGCTTGTTGATGTGGGGGGGAACTGAAGGGATGAGGAGATCCTGGGGCCAGCTTCTAGATAGAGGATCTAAAACCAGCTCCTGGAGGGATCCATTTTCTCTGTGTTATCACTGCTGAGCAGTGAACCTGAGGAGAAGGTGCTGGGAACTGGAGTGGGCCCCCAAAAGAAAAATGTTCCCCTGTGTGCAGCTCCCCATGTTGGAGGAGCGGGGAGGAACTGGAGAGTGCCCAGAGGAGGTCTGCCCAGCTGTGGTTCAGCGTATAGTGCACATGCACTGCGTGAGGAGGCTGAGGAATGTGGGCTTCTTTGCCCCTTTGGCCCCATGGTGGAGAGGCTCTGGGCAGGACAGGGGTTGCCTGAGGTTGCTTGAAGGACGGTTTCAGAGATGATGGGGCTTTTCTTCTTTATGGGAGACCTCATGAGAAAGAAATAATGCCAGAACATGTAGCTTGGGAGGTTTAAACAGGAAATGGGAGAAAGAAATGTCACTCCAAGGGCAGTGCTGTGGAAAAGCAGGCCATCCAGAAAGAATGTGGATCAGCCCGTGGCTTTGTGTTTAAAGAAATATCCTGGAAGGATGGCGAGACTTCAGAAAGCTTAGTGAGTTGCTCAGGTGAGAGCAAGGTGGAGAAGCAGGGTAGACGTCTGCAGCCTGCAGGGAAACATGCCCAGGTGTGGAACACAGTAGGACAGCCTGTGGTGGTTTCAACAGTGTAGGGCTGTTGAAATGTGAGAAGCCCCCAAGAAATCCAAGGTCTTAATCTCCGTGTCTGTGACTGTTATCTCTGCCACTGATGCCTGTAAGGAGTACAAGAGCCTGATGGCTTTTTTGGTAAAAGCCTGGGAGAGGAAAACATCAGTGTAGAGCTAAGTTGTGTGAATGTGCAGGGTGTGGGCACTCCAGGTGTGGCCTCACCAGTGCTGAGCAGAGGGGAAGGGTCACCTCCCTCCATCTGCCAGCAATGCTTTTCCTGATGCAGCCCAGGAGGCTGTTGGCCTTTGCCATGGTGGTGCATTGCTGGCTCATGCTCAGCTGTTTGTCCTCCAGGACCCCAAGGTCCTTCCCTGCAGAGCCACTATCTAGCCAGTCAGCCCCCAGCATGATGTCCACAGTGTGGCTAGATCACAGGCTGTCCTCCCCCAGGGACTTTCTCAGCAGCAGCTTGGCCTTCTTGGAGATCAGCTCCACCTCTCTCATAGGTCCCACAGTGCTTCAGAGTAACCTGGGACAGCAAACCCCTCTCCTGCCAGGGCTGTGCAGCCAAAGCCTGTTTCTCCCTGGCCTTGGGGACTGCAGCTTTTACTCTCGTTGTGGGAACCTCATTCATCATTTTGTGTCCACCTGCCATCCACTCCAGCATGTCTCTGCAGGGTTTCTGGCAGGAAGCGTGGCCTGTGGGGGACCCACACCGGAGCAGGCTGCGAGTGCACATTGCTGGGTCGTGTTGAGCTTCTCATCCACCAGCACCCCCAAGTCCCTCTCCTCAGGGCTGCTCTCAAGCCATTCTCCACCCAGCCTGTATTTGTGCCTGGGATTGCCCCGACCCACGTGCAGGACCTTGGACCTGGCCTGGTTGGACTTCATGAGGTTCACACAGGCCCATCTCTCAAGCCTGTCCAGGTCCTTCTGGATCGCATCCCATCCCTCCAGCTTGTCAACTGCTTCACACGGCTTGGTGTTGAAACAAAGAACTCTACTCAACAGCACTCGGATGCTGTTAAGTCCGTGTTCTTTATTTGGCGCCGGGGTCAAACTGGACTAGGGACAAGTTCCCTAAGGGTGTTCCCACCGTTATCGCAAGCTTTTCATGGATATATACACATAACGTATTCAACTAATTCTTTGAATTTATTTATGTAAGAACACCTATTCCTGGATCCAATTACTTAGTCATAAGTAGATTAGCTCAGAGTCTTTGTTGCCATCTAGTGTCCTTTCTCCAGAGTTGCAGTCCCTTCGGTGGTCATTTACTTCATCAGGTGGTTGTATCTTCCTCTTCATCAGCTGTCCGCTAGTTGACCTTCTGCAATAGGCGCTGGCTTGTGTAGCTGTCAGAGGGACTTCTCCTCCTCCTGGCATGCTCTACCAATTCTACATCTCTCTCTAAGCTATTTCAAGGTTATTTTACACAAAGAACTTCTGCTTAAGGTTTGCAACATAATTCACGGAACTAATCACAAGATCCTGAAAACAAAGGTAAACAAAAATTTATATTGTATTCTTGATTGCTTCTTTGGCCACGCTAACCTTGTTCCACCAGTGTCATTGGCTACCTTGCTGAGGGTGTACTCAATCTCACTGTCCATGTCGCCAACAAAGGTGTTAAATAGCACTGGTACCAGTGCCAACCCCTCAGGAACACCAACGGTCACTGCTCACCACTTGGACATCCAGCCATTGACCACAACCCTTTGGGTGCAACCACCTAGCCAGATTTTTGTCCACCAAGTGGTTCATTGGTCAAATCCATGGTTTTTCCAATTTAGAGACCAGGATGTCATGCGGGACAATGTCAAATGCTTTGCACAAGTTCAGGCAGATGATGTTAGTTACTCTTCCCTTATCCACCAACACAGAAACCCTGTCGTTGAAGGCCATCAGATTTGTCAGGCATGATTTGCTTTTGGTGAAGCCATGTTGGCTGTCACCAATCACCTCCTTATTTCGCATGTGCCTTAGCAGAGTTTCCAAGGTGATCTGCTCCATGATGTTGCCAGGCACAGAAGTTAGACTGACTGGCCTGTAGTTGCCTGGATCTTCCTTTTTTTCCTTTTTGAAGATCAGCTTTCTTGTTGCCCTTGATGCCTCTGGCCAGATTTGACTCTATGTGGGCTTTAGCTCTCCTAACATGATCCATGGCTGCTTGGACAATTTCTCTGTATTCCTCCCAGGCTACCTGGCCTTGCTCCCACCTTCTGTAGGCTTCCTTTTTCTTTGATTCACCCATGGTAAGTCCATGCTGATGGTTCTTAGCACAGCTGCCAAATGGGCCACACAGTCTGATGCACAAGTGGAGCTGGTACTCCCAAAAGAGGCAGAGCTGGTCAGAGATGTGAAGACCAGATTTCAGCCAGATCAGGGAACCCAGATCTCCCCTGGGACATCACCATAAAATGGTGGTCTCCCAGATCTCCAGGGAAACAGGGAAGGAGAGTAGCAGAGCACAGACCCTGGACAGTAGGGAAGGAGGCCTACTGAGGGCACTGGCAGGTGGGCTCCCATGGAAACCATGTCAGGGCCCTGAAAACATCCACAGGCCTTCATGGCCCTGACCAGCTTCACCTGGGGCCTCCTCCCACACCTTTGTCCATCACTCAGGAGCCCATTTAAGCCCAGGCCTGAGGTTCAGCCCCAGCTTGATCTATGCTGTGGGTGTAAAGGTCTCCAGACACAGCCTTGCCTGTCCATGGACCTTGTTGGTTTGGTCTTGCAGGCTAACTTCCCAGCTTGATTCTTTATCGGGTGTACCATGAAATAGCTGCCATTCGCTGAATGGCCCTCCAAGTGCCAGACCCCGGCTGATTCACAGGGGCCTAGGGCCTTTCTGCTTTCTTTCTTCATATCACTTGGTCAGGTTTTGGGAGGAGAGGAAGAAAAGCATGTGAGGTTTCTGGGTGCCAATGATTGAAAGTGGGAAGCAGAACCATCCCATGTGAAGTGATTTAAAGGCTAGGCTAGTTCAACACTCTTAATTTCAACTCCTTTCTTGGAGGCCTTCAATCTTCCACAGGAATCTGGAAGCTCTGAGATCCCTCCATCTCACTCTCTTTTAGCAATTAAGTTGATAGTAACCAAGCCAGAGGCTTTGTTTCCATTCTCTTTACAGCCTAAATCACCACTTGGTCTGGAGATGTGGAGAAGTTTGTAGAAGAAGAAAAGTCAAAAGAATCAATGTCTTGTCCACTTTCTGGACAAGAAAGTGGCTGTTCCCAGGGATCTCAGGAGGCATGGCATACCAATAGCTTTGTTCAGGAAGCTGGTCAAATGCCTCATCTCCATTTCTGTAACGGTGGCTTAGATGCCTGGTTCATGTGTAAACTGTCTCTGTGTCTGCTGACATTTACTGAGTAACCTGGTCTGACCTCAGCTGTGGCCCTCCTTGGAGCTGGGCATTGGACTCAAGACCTCCTGAGCTCCCTTCCACCCTGAGTTGTGCTTTGATGTAGAGACTCTCTCTTCCAGCTTCATTCTCTTCTCATCTGGCATGTTGCAAGGCACAGGTTCATGGAAGGGTTGGTGGGAAAGAGACTGCTGGGAGAGATCTCTAGTCCAGGCTCCAGGTTGGCTGTCACTTTGTGGAGCTGAAACCTCAAGAGCTCCAAAGGTGGAGATCACAGCATGGAGTTCTCTAGTTTTTTTTCTTCTAAACCTTCAGGTTTCCATTGGCCAAATTGCCAGGTATGTCAAGGTCCCCCTGGAGTGAGCCTCCAACAGGGCAGCCGGTTGGGTCATCCTGAGTCAAGGTGCTTCTAACAGCACCATAAATTAAGTAGCTGGAGATACGAAAGGAGTACTAGTGTAATGAGGTTTCTAAGCAAGGTAGAAAGCACCCTGGTCATCATGTAAGAAAGGAGGGTTCAAAGGGAGAAAATGCAGGCCCAGTGGGGAAATGGTAAAAAAGAGTTGGCTTTCCTTTGCATAGGAGGGGATAAGGACAGTTAGAGAGTAGAAATGGAGAGGTGGGAGGAGTGAAAAGAGAATGAAAGAGGAAGCAAAGGAAATGACCAAGAGTGTCTTGGAAACACCTGCCAAGCAGCCCTGCACCTGAGCAATGCTGCCTGAAGCAGGCAAACAGCTGCAGCTGGTCTGGCGATAGTGACATCTGACTGACTGCCATGGTTGTGAGGAACCTGAGAGCTTTCCCTGCTCTCATCAAGGGAAGACCCAGAGGGTCTTGACCCCAGCACAGAGGGTCTTGACCACAGACCACAACATCATTTAGGTTTCCAGTCTCCTGAATGGTACTTCAGGAGGTCTCTGTTCTGACCTCATGCTCACAGCAGCATCAGCCATGGAGTCAGACCATGTTGCTCAAGGTTTTATCCAGTGGGAGCTGGAAAACATCCAAAGGCAGAGATGGCACAATGTCACCGGGAAACTTCCTCCAATGCTTGGATGCCCTCAAGGAGAAAAAGATTTTAATTTTCTTTGTCCTGAACCTTCCTTGTTACAACATCTGGCCATTGTCTGTTAACCTCCTGCCAAACACCACTGTCACAATCCGTGCTCCATGGCCCTGAAAATGTCCCCATAGGGACACACAGGCTGCTATGAGCTTCCCAAGACCATCCCTTCTCCAAGCTAAAGAAGGCACTTCCCCTTCAGCCCCTAAGCATCTTGGCGGCCAACCGCTGAACTCGCTTCTAGATAGAAGAATCTTCCTTGCTGTGATGTGTTGACAATGGCCAATAGCCCAGGAACCACACAGTCTCTCATACTTTCTTCCCCCTTCACAAGTGGGACAAGGAAGAAATAAAGTGTGAAAAGTTTTGGCTCAACATAACAATTTAACAGGTGAAGAGAAGACATTAAAAAAGCCTCATGTTGCTGTGAAAAGGGGGCCTAAACAGTTTGGCAGAAGATAAACCCCCTTGCGTTCTAACACTCCTCACCGAAGTGGGAAGCCAGGTGCGGCTAGGTTTAAATTTGGAGTGATGCCCAATTCAGCACTATCAGTCCAAGTGCGTTTAATATGTATTAAACTATTACGATTTGGATACACTAATAGTGGACTGCACCTTCAGTCTAGTCGTGCTCATGAACTAGCACGGCCACTCTCCAGTCTGTGGTCGTGTTCAGTGAGAAACCGAAATGACTAGCTACTTAAACAGTGCAGTTTATTTAAACAACAGATATACAGGTTCTTAGGATTGATGGTGATAAACACACTGTCTACAAAGCACGTGCAAATAAAGATACTGTTAAGTGTACAAAACGCGCGACAAAATTATAAACGATACAGCCTGGCTATAAATGTAGGATAGAGATTCTCTAGAGAAATTTCTAAGTCCTCGAGAAAGCACTCGGTATAATCGAAGTCTTACCCAAAGGCATCCTTATGCGGGGGGAAGAAAGGCTCAGCCCGTCGACTGATCCTGGAAATCAGCGATGGAATTCTTTGCGATGGTGTCTTCCCTGGCATCCCCTCTCTCTTGGGCTAATTTTATACTATTTTTTATCTTCAAAGTGGAGGTTGAGTGACTTTAGTCATACGTACTTTTATTATGATTAATGTACTCAAGGAGGAGTGTTCGCACCTCAGGGGGGGGCGAATAGCCTCCGGGATGGGGGTGTGTTTTGGTACATTGTAGTGAGCAAAGTTCGCACGAAGGACAGCATTTCATCAACATTTGACAAAATGTTGGCTTGGGTAGCGTGTAGGCCGCTTATCTGTTCCGTAGTACCATCTCATTCCCATATCTGCTGTTTGTCACAAGGGAAGGCCACAGAACAAGCGCGTTTCGTTCCATCACTCGTGTGGTTTCGCAAACAACCTTGTACAGGGAATCGCAGAAGTTGCATTCTTCGCGTGCCAGCTTCGGCTGTATTGTACCTCAGAAGCCTCTTGATTTTATGACTTTCCTTAATGTGTGAACGATGCTGTACTTTTGTATTCTTAGCCAATTTAGTAATTATTCCACACCTCAACAAGTGAAACAGAGACCATCATTCAACACCTCCCACAACCAGACTAATGCCCAGCCAGTCGTGGCTGGGTCCCCTCTCAACTTCTTTCTCACCTCCCACCTACTCACTGGAGGGAGCAGAATGAAGAAACAGAGAAGGCCTTGACACCGAGCAAACTCTGTTCAGCCATACACAAAACACTGGAGTCTTCTGAGTTTTCTCAAGTCCCACGGGCATGGGAAACAACCATCCTCCGGGACTTCTTGTGGTCTGGTCCAGAAGAGAAGCCGTGCTGGGCTGGCCTTTTTCCTTGAGGAGAGGTAGAGCTGCAGCCCATGGAGGACCCCGGTGGAGCAGGCTGCTGGCAGAACCTGCTGCCCAAGGAGAGGAGCCCATGCTGGAGCAGGTTTTGCAGCAGGACCTGTGGCCTGTGGGGGACCCACACCGGAGCAGTCCATGCCTGAAGGACTGTACCCTGTGGAAAGGATCCACGCTGGAGCAGTTTGTGGAGAACTGCAGTCAGTGGGAAGGACCCACATTTGGGCAAGTTCAGAAACAAAGTGTTATGAAGTGACTGCAACTCCCATTCCACAACCCCCCTGTGCCACTCGGGGCAAAGGTAGAAGAGTTAGGAATGAAGTTGAGCCTGGGAAGAAGCGAGGGAGGGAGGGGGGAAGGTGTTTTGAATTGTGTTTTATTTCTCACTGTCCTATTCTGTTACAATCAATTGGAAATAAATTTAATTAATTTTCCCAAGCTGGGTCTGTTTTCCCCATGACAATAATTGGTAAACTAATTGGTAAACAAAAGATCCTCCCAATGTATTGCTATTGACAAACGTGGCGAGAGTTGCCCTCATGCACAAATGCAGTTACTTCATCGTGAAGGCAATCAGGTTGGCGAGGCATGATTTATCCTTGGTAAGTCCATGCTGATGGGTTTTGGACATGTTCTGTTGTTGGTGCCCACAAATGTCACCCAAGAGGTCTCCAACTGATGGCCTGCTCCTCACCGATGTGAGCTTGTGCAGCCTGTGGTTCCCTGGGGTGCAGTGTTGGATTCTTCCAAAGACAGGTGCACCACTTGCTTGTCCTCTCTCACAAGAGACCTCTGCCAATCCCATGACCTCTCAGAAAGGATATTCCAAAGAAATATTGATCTTCCCTCTAACGCCATTACAACTATTCTCCCTGTTATACAGTGTAGTTAGATTCTCTAATTTTTTGTGTATTTGTCCTGATACAGTGACCATTTCTAAAGTCATCTTTTCAGATCCAGACTGTCTAGGCAAAGGCCCTTTCCATAGTTCTTCAGTTTTCTTCTCCATTTACTCTTTGTTCATTCAGATACCTCTCCCCTATGCTGCTGCTTTCACCTTCAGGGACTGAACAGCCTGACTGTCTTTCAACAGTCTAATTGTCTCCTTAGCCAGCTCTTTAATTATGTTTATATCTATCTTTTTTTTTATCTAACTACCTGAAATATTTCTCATAAGATTATCCCTTATAGAAAAGCAACCTCATTAGTGGTAGCTTGTACTTAGCGTATGATTACAGAATATCATTTATTGTTTATGAAAACTGATTGTGCTTTACTTTTCTTTTCTGAAGAATGGGAAAAATTCTCCTGTGCCTGGGTGCAGCCAGGTCTCTAAGGAGCTCAGGTGGGAGCTGGTGCAATGGAGCTGTAACATCCAGCTGCAGAGACCAGTGGAGAAGTCTGATGCAAGGAGCAGAGATGGAAGTCCCAGGTGGGCAATGTCAGAACTGGGGAGGTTGGGGAGGTGAGGAGCAAGGCTGTCCATCCAGTGATGGACATCAAGGGACTGCTTTTCCTCCCTGTCCAGACTTCCTGAGGAAACACTCTGCATCAATATCAATCAGAGAATGCTTCTATCATCTCTTCTTTAAAGTGAAAAGTAATAAAATATATCCTTTAACAGAAAAGATGATTTTTGTCAGATGCACTTTGAAATCTTCCTACTTAATTGCGCTATGAAACCTCTCCAATTAGCTGTACAAGTCTTGAAGACTTGAAGACAATTTACAAAAAGAGAAATAGCTCGTTAAGGCTTTCTGTCTTTTAATGAGCCCCATGGTGTATTTGCTGCTGAGTCCATAGACCTCAGATACTGAGAGAAGGTTGAACAGAGTACTCAAGAAATCAGAAGCCAAACTCCAAGTACCTGGAAGCATTAATGAGCCCCACTGAGGGCCATTCCTGACAAAGCCTCCCCAGGGACTCGTTAGAGCAGATAGCTGGAGGCTGTGATTGCAGATAGGCAAAGGCAGAGTGCAGGTGGCTGTAATGCTGAAGAAACCCTTGGTTTGTTTGATGCAGCAGAAAGGCCAAGCCCTCAGCCCCAGGCCCTGGCAAGGCAGATCCTGTCCCTCACTTGTGGCCCAGGGCTCTTCCTGGGGCAGAGGGATGTGAGGGGGAGCAATGCCAAGTGTAGGAAAATTCTGTGACACCTCCTGTGCTCCCAAAGAAGGGGCGAGGATGAAACAGAGTCCTGAGGCTCAAAAGAATCACAGACTCATAGAATCATGTATGTTGGAAAGGACCTTTAACATCATTGGGTCCAAGTGTAAACCCAACCCTGCCAGATCCACCACTAAACCACATCCCTGTGTGCCACATCTTGTGGCCCTGTGCTCTCCCCCTTCCACCCCCTCCCCAGCTCCTGCTCAAGCTGTAACCATCAGTGGGAGTTGTGATGAGCTGCACCTGGACTTTGGGGGATGGCTGGCAACACAGCCAAAACACTGTCTGGAGTGGGGACCTCGGTATTTTGTTCCCATGTGAATATGACTATAGGTCACTTCTCTTACTCTATAAATAGCGGACAGCCCAAGAGCCTTGCCACAACAGATTCTGGGTAGGTGACTAATAGCACACTAAACTTTGAAATCTTAGCTAAGTGATATAAAGGATTGATTGCACATATATAATCCTTTAGACATAAACCGTTAACCAAGGCTGGGACTAGGATTGGATCCAGCTGCAGCTCAACTCCACTCTGAGGAGGAGTTTAGAAAGCAAGTTGAGCCTCATGACTCAACAGGAGGGTCTCCCTGACAGCTTGTCCAACCCTGTCCTCTATGCAGTAAATAAACAAGTGTACCTTGTCATTACATCTCGTAAAACACTGTCGCGTTCACTACTACCTTTGTTAAATCACTGTTTTATATTAATAAATATTTCACTATTCATGCCCAGGCATCTTGGCTCTGTTGGACGCCCTACCAGTGAGGCCAGAAATCCCAACCCAGGGAAGAGAAATCCCAAGGCATTTCACTGGTGATAAAGGAAATGCTGGCAGAAGCCTTGGGACCATTAATGTGGACGTCCCACCACCTACGGAAGAGTCCAGAAAGTTTCCAAGAA
The DNA here is from genome assembly GCA_009819605.1 of Sterna hirundo. NCBI lineage: Eukaryota > Metazoa > Chordata > Aves > Charadriiformes > Laridae > Sterna > Sterna hirundo. The sequence continues at coordinate 154,560 of WNMW01000091.1, read as the reverse complement.
GAGACCTCTCAGGCACCTAACACAGCCACAAGCCTCATCCTGGCCTTAAAAGGTATTCAGAAGGAAATGACTTCACAAACACAGACCCCAGTCATGAGCCTGCTGCTGGACAATCATGTGCCCAAGGAACCATAACCTCAGAAGCAACCTCTAGCTGCTGGCATGTTCCATACATGCTGGCATGGTCCATACTGTGTGTTGCATTCATACCCATGCTGCTGGCATGTCCCATACTTGGGACCTCACAAGAGCCAAGCCTGGTCATCAACCCTCTGCTGGCCTAAGGGGTGCTCTGGAACACAGGGCTTCAAACACCCACGAGCTTGCTCATGGTCTCTCAGGTCCTCAGGCAGCAGCACCCTCACAACTGGCATTCAGGCCATACGGCTGCTGCGGGGCTGTCAAGGACTCAGGCAGAAGTGACCTCCAAATCAATATCTGCCTGCTTCTGGCCTATCCGAGATTGTGGCAGCACTGACCTCATAACCAACATCCACACCATGTGCCTGCTGCTGGCCTGTCAGGTACTCATGGAGAAACGACCTCGTAGGCACCGAAGCCAGCCTTGAGCCTGGGGTTGGCCTGCCACCTGCAGAGACAGGGGTGACCCCAAAATGAGCATCCAAAGCAGATGCCCGCTGTTATAGCAGCGGTGACCTCACAATAACATGCCAGACCTTGGCCTGCTGCTCGTCTGTTGGGTTCTCAGGCAGAAGGGACCTCACAAGCATCTACCCTAGACATTGCTGGACTGCCATGTCCTCACAGAATCATGTAGATTGAAAGGGATCTTTGGAGATCGACGAGTTCAATCCCCCTGCCCTAGAGGGAGTCAGCCAGAGCGGGTCAGTTAAGAAGATGTCCAGGCTGGTTTTTAGTATCTCCATGACAGGACGCTTCACAGCCTCTCAGGGCAGCCTGTGCCAGGGTCATGTGTTCTTGATGCCAAAACCCGTTTTCTTGAGTTCAGTTGGAATGTCTTAGTTTTGAGGATTAGGGCCTAGCGCGTAAGCCCTGTGTGGGGATGGTGAGGGAGATGGGCTTCTTCAACCTGGTGAACCTCCTCCAGTGAGAGTCACCATCCAAAAGGGATAACCTCACTGGAAGTATGGGAGAGAGATGGATGGGATATGATAGATACAAACACATGGGAGGATTTGGCTGAAGAGATTATTAGCCTGCTGAAAGACCAGGGCATTCTTCCAACTGCCTGAAGCTCAAAGCAGCACCTGGGTACTTTAGAGGGATGTGACTGAGCAAGGAGTAAAGGGATGGGGAAACTGGAGAGCAATGGGAAGGCTGGCCCGTCTGGCCCATTAACGGTCCAATGGCCCCACCGTGCTGGAACCGCATGGGACAGGTGTGCTCAAGGGTGGGGAGACATGGCCCTGGCAAAGTACCCTGGCAGCCCTCAGGGCTCCGTCCCCCTCAGCCCTCCTCTTTTGGTGGCCTCCCGCAGTGCCTGGGCCACAGATGGTCTGTGTCCCCTCAGTGCCAGCCCCTCTCCCCAGGCCAGCACAAGAGTCCTGGTCCAGGCACAGAGCAGCCTGCCCAGAGTGGGGGCCTGCAGAAAAAGGTTTCTCCTTCTCATGGATTCCTCCCTGCAGGCACAGAAATGCTCCCTTGCTTTTCTCCCTGGTTACCCCTTCTCCCCAGCGAGCCTTTCCCCAGGTGAGCGTGTCCAGGCTGGCCTGGCTGGACATTCCTGGTTCCCACCCTGTGCTCCCTGCAGGATCCTGAGCTGGCGGTGCTGCTCTGCAGAAGGAGGGGGCTGCGGGGCCATGGGGTGACCCTGCACTAGCTGTAATGGTCGGGATGAAGAGCAGATCCAAGCTAAAGGGATCACTTGTGCTGAGCCCTCTTCCATCTTCCCTGATTGCTCAGTAGCCAAGGACAGGGCTTGGTAGGACAATGGGGTGTCTTCAGTGCACCAAAGGGCAGGGAAGGGCTGCCCTAGATCAATCCCACAGGGTTTCCAGGACAATGGGCTGAATCATTGTCTAGTCTTCTGTCCCTTATGTCCTGCTTGCTCCTGGCATCGCAAGGGCCTTGTTAGCCCATGGGCTCTTCAGGTTCACCTTTCCTTCAAGGACACTCCACCTTGGATGGTCAGTCTTTTTATGAGGTGCCACTCACTGCTCATCCAGACTCACATACTTTTCTAGGAGATCCCCTGAGCTCTCCTGGCAACTCCAAGTTCCTTTCCAGGATAGCATTGGCCATCAGCCCCACCACAAGTGGGACACTACCAGGAAGGACAATCAGAAACCATTTAGAATCACAGAATCATAGAATTGTTAGGGTTGGAAGGCACCTTAAAGATCATCTAGTTCCAGCGCCCCTGCCGTGGGCAGGGACATCTCCCACTAGATCAGGTTGTTCAGAGCCCTGTTCAGCCTGGCCTTAAAAACTTACAGGGATGGGGCTTCCACCACCTCTCTAGGCAACCTGTTTCAGTGTCTCACCAACCCCATGGTGAACAACTTCTTCCTAATGTCCAGTCTGAATCAACCCATCTCTAGATTTAATCCATTCCCTCTAGTCCTACCATTACCCAACATCCTAAAAAGTCCCTCCCCAGCTTTCTTGTAGGCCCCCTTAAGATACTGGTAGGCCACTAGAAGGTCTCCTTGGAGCCTTCTTTTCTCCAGACTGAACAACCCCAACTCTCTCAGTCTGTCCTCATAGGAGAGGTGCTCCAGCCCTCTGATCATCCTCGTGGCCCTTCTCTGGACACTTTTCAGCACGTCCATATCTTTCTTGTAGTAGGGGCTCCAGAACTGGACGCAGGACTCCAGGTGGGGTCTCACGAGAGTGGAGTAGAGGGGGAGAATCACCTCCCTCGACCTGCTGGCCACGCTTCTCCTGATGCAGTCCAGGATACGATTAGCTTTCTGGGCCGCTAGTTCACACTGATAGCTCATGTTGAGCCTCTCGTCCACCAGCACCCCCAAGTCCTTTTCTTCAGGGCTGCTCTCAAGCCAGTCACTGCCCAGCCTCTATCGGTGCTTGGGATTGCCCCGACCCAGATGGAGGACCCTGCACTTGGTCTTGTTGAACTTCATGAGGTTGGCATGGGCCCACCTCTCCAGCCTGTCAAGGTCCCTCTGGATGGCATCCCTTCCCTCCAGTGTGTCAGCCTCCAAAACAGCTTGCTTTTGTTGGCAAACTTGCTGAGGGTGCACTCTAGGCCACTGTCCCTGTTGCTGGCGAAGATGTTAAACAAGACCAGTCCCAATACTGATCCTTGAGGGCCTCCACTTGTCACTGGCCTCCACTTGGACATGGACCCATTGACAGCCACTCTTTGGGTGCAGCCATCAAGCCAGTTCTTTATCCACTGAATTGTCAGTCCATCAAAGGCATATGTTATCAGCTTGGAGACCAGGATGTCATGTGGGACAGTGTCAAAGGCTTTGCTCAGGTCCAGGGAAATGACGTCAGTTGCTCTCCCCTTGTCTATTGATGTTGTGACCTTCTCATAGAAGGCCACCAGGTTTGTCAGGCACGATTTGCCCTTGGTGAAGCCGTGTTGATTGTACCAAATCACCTCTTTGCTATTCTTCTGCCTCAGCAGTGCCTCCAGGAGGATCTGCTCCATAATCTTACCAGGCACAGAGGTGAGACTGACTGGCCTATAATTCCCTGGTTCCTCCTTCTTTCCCTTTTTGAAAATGGGGATTCTGTTTCCCCTTTTCCAGTCAGTGGGGACTTCACCAGACTGCCATGACTTTTGGAATATAATAGAGAGCAGTTTATCAACCTCATCCGCCAGTTCCTTCAGTACCCAAGGGTGTGTCCCGTCAGGTCCCATGGACTTGTTCACTTTCAGGTTCATCGGATGGTTAAGGACCTGATCTTCACTTACGATGGGCAGTTCTGTCCAACCCCTGCCATTGTCTTCTGTGACTCCGGGAGTGTGGCTGGATCCCTTGCCAGTGAAGAGTGAGGAAAAGAAGTCATTGAGAACCTCGGCCTTCTCCATAGCGCTTGTCACCAGCCACCACTTGTCACCCATCACTTGTCTTCCAAGTTGCTCTTCCATGCGGATGATGTGGGAAGGGAGGTGCAGTGACACGTGCAGAATGACAGTACGACACCTCCCAGGCTCCCAGGTGGGGACGGGGAGGCCATCAGGGTCTTGTACTCCTTACAGGCATCAGTGGCAGAGATAACAGTCACAGACACGGAGATTAAGACCTTGGATCTCTTGGGGGCTTCTCACATTTCAACAGCCCTACACTGTTGAAACCACCACAGGCTGTCCTATTGTGTTCCACACCTGGGCATGTTTCCCTGCAGGCTGCAGACATCTACCCTGCTTCTCCACCTTGCTCTCACCTGAGCAACTCACTAAGCTTTCTGAAATCTCGCCATCTTTCTGGGATATTTCTTTAAACACAAAGCAACGGGCTGATCCACATTCTTTCTGGATGGCCTGCTTTTCCACAGCACTGCCCTTGGAGTGACATTTCTTTCTCCCATTTCCTGTTTAAACCTCTGTTGTGGTTTTGCCTCAGAGGGCAACAAAGAACCACGTGCCACTCGCTCGGCTCTTCCCAGTACAGGAAGACTCAGAAGAAAAAGGCAAAGACTCTGGGGTTGAGACAAGGGCAGTTTAACAGAACAGCAAAGGGAACAAGCAAAACAACAACAAGAACACAGACAGAGGAATACACAAACGCGGTTACGAAACCGCCGCTCACCGACCGGACCCGGGACGCCTCAGCCCGCTCCAAGCAGCGACTTCCTGCCCCCTCCCCCCGGCATTTCAAGGCATGGATCACGTGGTATGGAATACCAGAGAAAATTAACCCTATCCCCGCCGGAACCTGGACAACCTCCCAAGCTACAAGTTCTGGCATTTTTTCTTTCTCATGAGGTCTCCCATGAAGAAGAAAAGCCCCATCATCTCTGAAACCATCCTTCAAGCAACCTCAGGCAACCCCTGTCCTGCCCAGAGCCTCTCCACCATGGGGCCAAAGGGGCAAAGAAGCCCACATTCCTCAGCCTCCCCACGCAGTGCATGTGCACTATACGCTGAAGCACACCTGGGCAGACCTCCTCTGGGCACTCTCCAGTTCCTCCCCGCTCCTCCAAAATGGGGAGCTGCACACAGGGGGACATTTTTCTGTGGGGGGGTACTCCAGTTCCCAGCACCTTCTCCTCAGGATCACTGCTCAGCACGTTAGGTCCCAGCGGGCTCTGATGCACCTGGTTATTCCTTCCTCCACCTCAGTGCAGGACTGGACACTTCTCCATGTAAACTTCTAGAGGTTTCTCTTGGCCATATCCCAGAGTTTCTCAAGGCTCCCCTGAAGTGAAGCTCCATTGCCCTGGAATGAAGATCCATTTGCTCAGCTGTTAATGTTTCTATGCTGATGGCTCACCCTGATGGTGGTGTCTCTCACAAGATAATGTGAGGAGTTGCAGGCCATGAGAGACAATTAAAGGAGGTACTAGTTCAATAGAATTGCTGCCTCAAGTAGGAAGTACCATGACAACCATCACCAAAATACCAGTGAGGGTACTGGTATGGTGCACTGCCGGTATGGCAGACTACGTCAGTGGAAAATATGTACCTGTATAGACACACAGAGAAAATGGATCCCTCCAGGAGCTGGTTTTAGATCCTCTATCTAGAAGCTGGCCCCAGGATCTCCTCATCCCTTCAGTTCCCCCCCACATCAACAAGCACACGCACACACAAATGCCTGTCGCCAGTATGGAAACACAAAACCACTGAGGCTGGCAGGCAGCCAGCTTCCACCTTCTCTGGGCTTCCTCTTCAGGCTGGGTTTTTGTCAGGAGCTTCTTTCTCATCCACACCTTCCTTTCTGAATATCAAGGTGGGCCATTCTGGAGCGTGAAGAGGAGATCCTCAAACAGCCCTCTGCACCCTGCTTCTCTGCAGGGCCGTATCCCACAGGATTCTTCCAAGCCGGTCCCGCAGCAGGCCAAAGCCTGCTCTCCTGACGTCTCCTGCTCTCGGCCTTTTTCCTTTCTCTCAGGAGCCTCAACTCTACCTTCTTAGCCCTGACTTTTACATCCCTGACTAGCTGTTACTTGTTTGTTGGTATGAAGTCGGGAGCAGACATTCACGCACCACAAAGCTGACAGTTTCCCGTGTTGTTCTGTCCTCTCATGTTGACGCCTCAGCTCCCAGCCGAGTCTGTCTGTCCCCAGGCAGAGCTCCCTGCATTCCTGCTGCTGTCTCACAGAACGGGCCAGAGGAATGCCACAAAAATGATCAGAGGGATGGAACCCCTCTGCTGTGAGGACAGGCTGAGAGAGTTGGGGGTGTTCGGTCTGGAGAAGAGAAGGCTCTGGGGAGACCTTCTTGTGGCCTTTCAGTTGTTACTTCAAAGTCTTCCCTCTGAGACCTGCTGTCTGCACTCTGCGTCTCTCCTTGCTTACTCCCCTGGGGAGCTGAGAACCCGCTACTTCATGGACACTGCAGCCAAGGCTGCCACTCGATTATCACAGCCCTGATCCTTTTTTCCCTGATTGCATGTGGGAGATCCAGGTGAGCATCACCTCTGTTGGCACATCTGGCAGCTGTGCTCAGAAGCTGGCCCCGGGAACCCACAGAAACTTCTGGGTCTGTTTGAACCCTGCAGTGTCCCCTCACCCAAAAGGGCTCACCGAATCTGCTGCCCAGCCCCATGGGGATCTCCATTCCCCAGGAAGCTGCTACGCTGAGGGCATCCCCCTCCTGATCTGCCCCAGCTGTCTCTTCTGCAGACTCTCTATCCATCCCTTGCAGCACCTCAAGCTTTCTGACGTGTCCCACACACCTCAGCAGTTATTAAGTCAATGTCACAGCTCTGTGAGAGCACACAGGGCTCCAGCTCCTCCTGTCTGAGCCCCAGGCTCTGGGCTTTGTCGCACATTTGGGCTGCAGCACCTCAGCTGTGGCACCAGCGCCAAGCTCTAAATTGTCACAGATCTTGTGCCGTAGATCCTGGGCAAGCTAAGACTTTGTCCTGGTTTGAGGTAAAACAGAACCAACTTTCTGTTCAGTAACTTTACTTCTTAGCTAGGCCTCTTCTAACTCTCTGACATTAACAGCATGTTGTGTCTGAAAGGGTTCGTTCAGAGTGATAAGACAGTTTGCACCAAGGAATGGTACGCAGCGAGGCTCTTGCTTATACTTATTGCTATAACAACCATGGTCAGCTGATTTTCATTATTTGCCCTGTTAGAGGGTCAGAAGCGGAAAAGCGTAGAGGGGTCCTACCTGTGGGTACGAGCGGACAGGACAGGTGACCGAAAATTGACCAGCAGGGGTATTCCCAGCTGAGAGAGCTGGGACTCTTTAGCCTGGAGAAGAGAAGGCTGAGGGGAGACCTTATTAATGTTGGCAAGTATCCAAAGGGTGGGTTTTAGGGTGATGGAGCCAGACTCTTTTCAGTGGTTCCCAGTAACCGGACAAGGGGTAACAAGCACAAGCTGGAACATAGGAAGTTCTGATCAAATATGAGAAAAAACTTCTTTACGGTGAGGGTGACAGAGCACTGGAACAGGCTGCCCAGGGAGGCTGTGGGGTCCCCTTCTCTGGAGACTTTCAAGACCCACCTGGATGCAGCCCTGAGTAATGTGCTGTGGGCAATCCTGCTTTAGCAGGGGACTTGGACTAGATGATCTCTAGAGGTCCCTTCCAACTCTGGAAAATTCCATGATTCCGTGATCCCATGATCCCATCTGCCCCATGCTCAGTATAAAAGCTGAAGGATCAAAGGGTCAACTCTCTTCCTCCAACGGATGACGTCCCAGGAGGACCCTGTCTGTTGATCTGCCTTTGATCCTGAACCATGTGTTCCTGACCCCAACTCTGGAACATGGTTCCCACCCGTTGCTGGGTCCAGCCTGGGACTTCCCCAGTGCCTGCTGGTGACATCATCCTGGGAGCTTAATACGGTTTTGTATATACTGTATCTATTTCATTATTTTCTTTTTTATTTTATTAGCAATATTTCATTACAGTAGTTTAGTTTATTCTGAACTCGTAAATCTCTCTTTATCTCTCCTTCTCCCCCCTGTCCACGAGAGGCTGGGGGGGAGCATCGGTCACCAGACATTGTCCAATTTGGCTAAAACCATGACAGACTTTCCTTCAGAGCAGAGACATGCTGATCTGGATGGCAGGCGGCAATGTAAGGGTGAAAGTAGGGGCCCACAAAGTTAGAAAACTGTGTTCTTCCTGAGGCAAGAGAGAAACAGGGCTTGCCTTTGCAGCCCTGACAAGAGAGGGCTTTTCTGTCTGTGGTGTGATGGAGGTCAAGCTGATCTCCAGGAAGGACAAGGTGCTGCTGAGAACGCCCTTGGTTATGGACATTGATCCAGATACACTGTGAAAATTGTTTACCTGTTCCTTGATTGTGTTATCAAAGAGGGGAATGCAAGAGGAAGGCAAGAAGAATCAGCAGCATTTGGAAGTGTTGGCACGGGAGTGGAGACCCTGCTGTGATGTGGCTCGTATTTGTGCTGGGCAGCTTTGGCATCTGAGGTAGCGCCACAGGCCTGCCTTTGACCACTAAGTTGAGCAGCTGCCCTGGGCTAGGTTAGGCAATGTAGGGATGTCCATGGGAAAACTCTGGTTCCACTTGGTGGAGATGGAGGAAATACAAGTGAAGGAGAAGAGAAACACAGGCTGAGCTCCCCCTGTGGCACGTGACTCCATCTGGGCAGATGAATACCTCCATCGGCTGCCCTAAGCATACTGAGGCGGGACAGGTTGAGTTGTCCTAAATGTGATTATCTTCTGTCATTTCAGTTGGCCAAAGGGATTCCCCACCATCATCCAGGACGATGCCCCCAGATGCTGCCCTGTCTCTCACAATTGCCCCATTAGAGCTTTCAGTGCCCTGCAGCTGTCCTGAACCACCTCAGATGTCACCCTGTGTTTGCATCAGAAAAGGTCTCCCCTGGCCTCTATCTCCATTATTAACATGGCAGCTCAGATAAAGAGCTCACACTGATTTTGTGCAGCTGAGCTGAGGCAAGAGGAACCCCACCTCCTGTGGGTCTGTGGGATGCACTGGAGAAGCTGAGTGCCTCTCCAGCCTTGGGAATGCTGCTGAGAGCTGAGATGCCAACATGGCCTTGGCTCAACCCCTGCTCTGCACAGGTGGAAATGATCCCCTGCCTGTTACTGCCTACGTGCCCTGCCTGACAATGGGAGAGGAGTGGGGGTTTGGAGATGGGAACATTGGCACCTCCTGTAGATCCGCACATCCTGGTAGAGCAATTCCCACTGCAGGAATCAATCTGTCCAGTGTTTAGAGAGGGACCGTTGGTGATTACTTCAGTTTGCTTCATATTCTGTTCCCCAGGAGAGACCCTGCTCATGGGAGTCTGGGAGGATGGGGAGGAGGCAGAGAGAGTTACACCTGGTCTTCTTCTGCTGAGCTGGGCTCAGCTCCTGGGTTGAAGGGAGCTCACGGTAAGTGGGCAGCGCTGCAGAGAGACAGCTCTGCCCAGGAGCAGCTCCTCTGCCAAGCGCAGCAGGGCTGAGGGCACTGCCTGCAGGCAGAAGGGGAGAGGAGGGAGGCAGCGTTAGGTTAAAGGCAGCCTGGAGAGGGAGGATGCTGAGAGTTAATGGGGGGAGAAATCTTCACAAAAGAAAGCAGCTCCAGTTCCTGGAGAGATCTCCAAAAGTTCGCACATCCCACAGCCTATGGGATCTTTCAGGAGGACTCTCCCAACTTCTCTGCTGCTGTGGAGGAGGAGGACATTCTCCAGATCAGGGCTTCCCTGCCTCACCATCAAAGGCACAGGGCATGACGGCTGCCTTCTCCCAGGAAAAGGCGAAGGGCTGTGAAGGTGGGTGTGCGGCCAGGGGTGCCCAGGTCTGTCCTTCAGAGCAGGGTCGCTGCACCCCAGGGGCTGTGTGCTGGGGCAGGGAATCTGCTGCCTGCCAGGGTCAGCTCTCAGACCGCCAGGGTCAGCTCTCAGCCTGCCCGAGGAGCTCCCCATGGAGCTCTGGGGAGAAGCTGTGAATGGAAGGAATGACACCTGCTAGAGCAGGGTCCTTCTGCTGTTGAGAGGGTGCTGTGTGGGTCAGGGCTGCTCACAACTCCTGGACAACTCCTCTGGACATTCCTGAGGAGACATTTCCAGATGGAGTTCAATCAAAGGGAACGTGTCTGTCTTTTGAAGTTTCTCATCCTGTTGGCTGGGTGGGCAGTGGCACATTTCCAAGGAGACTTTTCTATGAAAGGTGAAAGGCGGGAGTACTGTATAGATAAGGACCTTTCCTGAGTCTGTGTCTCGAGTTTCCAGCTGGGGGAATTACAGAGAGCCGCAGCATCCCCTTTCCAGTCTCCTCAGGGTTTGTGGGACCTGCTCTTTAGCCCCTGCACACACGGAGAGGCTGCAGGGCAGAGCTGGGCACAGAGGGGCTGGGATGGGGTCTGGGAGCACTGGCAGGGAAGAGACGAGGGGCCAGGGAAACAGCTCCTGGCAGGGAGAGCTCCAAGCAGCAGAGATCAGCAGAGATGGGCAGGGAAGGAGGGAACTGCTAAAGGAAACCCTGTTGTAGGGGAGATATTGGCACCTCCCAGCCACCCCCGCAGTGCAGATGCCTTCCTTGAGAAACCCAGCCCAGCCCTTGGACCTCACGGCCATGGGTTCTCAGGTGGGAGTCACCTTTCTGTCCAGCAGAGCAGCAGAAGAGGCGAAGGGCATCCCTTCTGCCACATGCCCATTTCTGGTGATCAGCAATTGGGACAAGGGCAACTGTCCTGCATTATCCCTGTCCGTGAGGTGGCGTGCACAGCTGGGTGAGGGTAACGCTGTCCTCAGGGCTTGGCTGCCTCTGCCCTGGCCTCTCTCAGCCACACCCTCATGGTATTTTTCCTGCTTTATCCAGATGTCTGTTTAAAGTTATCTTTTTATCGCTGTCAGACTCCCTGGGGAAGGGAATTTCAGCTGCAGAGTCCCACACTGATCTTGTTCATCCATTCCTGTAGTTTGTCCATGGGAACATGTGTCCCAGCTTTCCTCTAAGCTGTGGGGTTGTGGGCAATGCAGCCTGTGGGGCTGGGGAATGAGTCAATTTTCTCTTACTGAGATGTAAAAATTAGGACAATGGGCTTCGCCTTTGGGTGTCCATCCAAGCTGTGAGCTGCCCTCCAGGATTGAAAGCTGTCCCGTAGCACCACTGTGTTATCTGAGAGCCCCATGGAAAAACACAGAGATTCTGTGGCTGAGGAAAAGCGGTTAGGTTGCTGAAATAAGCCCTGTGTGTCCTTGGCTAGAAGTGGGTGCTGAGACCTTCAGAAAGGGTGAGACATTCCATGGTCTGAGGTGGATCCCTCTGCTCTCAACAGTGTCTGGCTGCAACATATAAGAGTGTGATGACGCTCCCTCTCATGAAGCTGCAAGGTCTGGTCAGCTGGGAACAAGACGGATGGACAAACCAGGTCCCGCGACTCTGCTCTAAGCCACAGGCAATTATCCTGCTTTGCAGGACTCACGCTGTTCTCCTTGAGTATGGCAGAAATGCCAAGTGTTTTTGTCATGCAAGAAAACTCCCCAGGTGAGATTTGGGGAGCTGTAAAGAACCTCAGACTTCTCAAACTGCCTTCTGGAAAGTTAGTTCCTTAGCACAGAGAGTGCTGATGCTGACAGGCCCTTCTGCATTAGAAGTACTTTCGTCAGACAAAGTAGAACACCAGGGTGGTCCCTGACTGCACCGTCCCATGAACACACTGCTGCAGAGCAGTGCGGAGTCCTCGGCAGCCGGCAGGCAGAGGCCCTGCTCCTCCCAGCACATTCAGCCAGCACCGACCAGAGCTCCAGCCATGGAGCTGAGGAAGGTCTCCTGGAAAATGAACAGGGGTGTGTGCAGCAGGGGCAGAGTCCATAGGAAACGGATTTGATTTTGCTTAGAGAAGTCTCCACTAACCTACTGTGTTTTCCTGCTTGAGCAGTTGCCCAGAGGCAGCAAATGTCGAACAGCAGCTCCATCACCCAGTTCCTCCTCCTGGCATTCGCAGACACACGGGAGCTGCAGCTCTTGCACTTCGGGCTCTTCCTGGGCATCTACCTGGCTGCCCTCCTGGCCAACGGCCTCATCATCACCACCATCGCCTGTGACCACCGCCTCCACACTCCCATGTACTTCTTCCTCCTCAACCTCTCTATACTGGACCTGGGCTCCATCTCCACCACTGTCCCCAAATCCATGGCCAATTCCCTGTGGGACAACAGGACCGCTTCCTATGCAGTATGCATTGCCCAAGTCTTTCTGTTTGCCTTCTTGGTTGGAGCAGAGTTTTCTCTCCTCACCGTCATGTCCTATGACCGCTATGTTGCCATCTGCAAACCCCTGCACTACGGCACCCTCCTGGGCAGCAGAGCTTGTGTCCACATGGCAGCAGCTGCCTGGGGCAGTGGGTTTCTCAACGCTCTGCTGCACACAGCCAATACATTTTCCCTGCCCCTCTGCCAGGGCAATGCTGTGGACCAGTTCTTCTGTGAAATCCCCCAAATCCTCAAGCTCTCATGTGCAGACTCCTACCTCAGGGAAGCTGGGCTTCTGGTGGTTAGTTCCTGTTTAGTCTTTGGGTGTTTTGTGTTCATTGTAATGTCCTATGTGCAGATCTTCAGGGCTGTGCTGAGGATCCCCTCTGAGCAGGGACGGCACAAAGCCTTTTCCACGTGCCTCCCTCACCTGGCCATTGTGTCCCTGTTTGTCAGCACTGCCATGTTTGCCTACCTAAAGCCTGTCTCCATCTCCTCCCCAGTTCTGGACATAGCGGTTTCAGTGCTGTATTCAGTGGTGCCTCCAGTACTGAACCCCCTTATCTACAGCATGAGGAACCAGGAGCTCAAGGATGCCCTATGGAAACTGGCCCATGGGACGCTCTTTCCCTGACAATAACCTGCCTCTGCTTCTCTGCACATTTCACAGAGTTCATCTTAGGCCAGAGTCTGTTTTTTTTCTCTTGTGATAGTCCCACTTATTGATGTATTTTTGTGTTTATACTACTTGTCTTAGGCTTGATCCTATTGTGTCTGACTCTTGCACAACTCTGTGTCAGATGTGGCCTTTCAGATAACAGCTCTTCAATACAACTGGATGTCCCAGCTTGTTGTGGTTCAACCCTGGCCAACAACTAGGTAAACACAGCCATTTACTCACTTTACGCCCCCTCCGCAACAACAAGTAGCATAAGGAAGTGAGGGAGAAAAAGCATAAAACAAATCTTGTGGCTTGAGGTAAAGACAGATTAACAGAGAAATAACATAAGAGGAAAATAATAATATTAAGAACGGACAAAAGAATATACAAAATCATTGATGCCACACAAATTGCCCAGCGTGTCCCAAGCAGCGATCACGGATCACTACCCCCCGGCCAACCTCCGGGAGCTGCACATGATGGCTGTGGTATGGAATATTCCTTTGGCCAGCCTGGCCTGCCTGTGCTCCCTCTCAGCTTCTATGGGAAGCTGGAAACTTCCTTTACTTACTGTAACCACTATGTAGCAACAACATTATCAACATTCTTCTCCCTAAATCCAAAAGACAGCAGCTACTAGGAGGAAAACTAACTTGATCCTGGCTGAAACCAGGACAGTATCCACCCGTTGTTCTATACCATCTACGTGACACCCAGCTCTTACACTTTGCAATAAATCACCACCGCTTCTGCCTTGAGATAGATAGATAGACAGACAGACGGACAGACAGGTACACACACAGATATTAGTCTATGGGCCATCCCACTGAAATGTCTGTTGAGTTCATTTAGTCCATGACTTTGGGCTCCATCTGTCACAATTATCCTTCGGGGCAGAAGAGATGGTGTGTGGTGTAGAATTGTTGCATGCTGCACCTGGAGCTCGCAGCTGCTGTATCTGGCACAGCCCATGCTCATGCCCATGGTCTGTGGGTGGAAGATGTCGGTCTCGAGAAAATTGCTGGGCACCAGTTGCTGAGGTGAGTTCTGGTTCCATCACATCTGCACTTTGTTCCATTTCATCCAAGTTCATTCCTCATTAATTTAGGTGACTCTCACGGTAATACCATCGATACAGCATATAGCAACTGCAGTAGTGATGACACATAGGGGTAATTTGGCCTCTTGAGGGACCTGCTTGGCAGGGTAACATGGGATAAAGCATTGGAGGGGAGAAGCGCCCAAAGAAACTGGTTAGTATTCAAGGATCACCTCCTCCAAGCTCAGGAGCAGTGCAGCCCAACAATGAAGAAGTCAGGCAAAAAAGCCGGGAGGCCTGCATGGATGAATAAAGAGCTCCTGGACAAGTTCAAAAGCAAAAAGGAGGCCTACAGAGGGTGGAAGCAAGGACGGGTAGGCTGGGTGAAAAAACATTTGAAAAGTTGTGGGAGTCCAGTGAAGTGCCCACTGGACTGGAAAAGGGAAAACATAACCCCCATTTTCAAAAAGGGAAAAAAGGTAGGACTGGGAAATTACAGCCTGGTCAGTCTCACCTCTCTGCCAGCAAGATCATGGAGTAGATGCTCCTGGAATCTCTGCTAAGGCACATGGAAAATAAGGAGATGAATGGTGATAGCCAACATGGCTTCACTAAGGGCAAGTCATGCCAAAAAATTTGGTGGCCTTCTATGATGGTGTTACAACATTGGTGGATAAGGGGAGAGCAAGAGATATCATTTACCTGGACTTATGCAAAGCATTTGACACTGTCCCACGTGACATACTGGTCTCTAAATTGGAGAGACATGGATTTGGTGGATGGACCACTCAATGGATAAGGAAGTGGCTGGATGGCTGCACTCAAAGGGTTGCAGTCAGCAGCTTGATGTCTGAGTGGAAACCAGTCACGACTGGCATTCCTCAGGGGTTGGTACAGGGACCGGTGTTGTTTAAAATCTTTGTCGGTGACATGGACAGTGGGATTGAGTGCACCCTCAGCAAGTTTGCCAATCACACCAAGCTGTGTGGCACGGTCAACACACTGGAGGGAAGGGATGCCATCCAGAGGGACCTGGACAGGCTTGAGAGGTGGGCCCATGTGAACCTCATGAAGTTCAACAAGGCCAAGTGCAAGGTCCTGCACGTGGGTCAGGGCAATCCCAAGCACAAATACAGGCTGGGTGGAGAATGGCTTGAGAGCAGCCCTGAGGAGAGGGACTTGGGGGTGCTGGTGGATGAGAAGCTCAACACAACCCAGCAATGTGTGCTCGCAGACCAGAAAACCAACTGTATCCTGGGCTGTATCAAAAGAAGCACGGCAACCGGGTCAAGGGAGGTGTTCTACCCCTCTGCTCCATGGCAGGGGGTTTGAATTAGATAGTCCCTTCCAACCTAAACCATTCTATGATTCTGTAAGAAAAATTGGAGAATGGAGGGAGGGAAGAAGGGCTTGGAAGGCAGAGATGAAAGATTTTGAAGAGGTGAGATCTGTTCAGATGATGTTTAGACTTCCGTGACACTGACTGTGAAAACATTCAGGAGAGGCCTTTACCCTATTTACAACCAGGAACCTGAAGCCCTACAACCACCTCTAAGTGAAGGCAGTAGGGTAGAAAACACCAAGGGAAATGAGCAAGGGAAATTTTAGCAGGGCTGAGTAGAGAGGAAGGATCACCTCCCCCCACCTGCTGGCAGTGCTCTGCCTAGTGCAGCCCAGAAAGCCATGGGCCACCTTTGCTGCAAAGGTGCAAAGCCTGGAGAAGAGAAGGCTTTGGGGAGACCTAATAACAGCCTTCCCATATCTACTTGGCTAGCATCAAGAAAATGCATCCAGGCTCTTCACTATTGTGCATGATGGGAGGATGAGGGCCTGTCGGAGTGTGTCGGAGTGGGAGCCGGACCTGGAGTAACGATGAAATCTCAATATGAGTATGGTCGTTCTCCCTTTATTCAAGTTTTCACAGCATATATATAGACAGACAGTGAAAGACACGCTGGCAAAAGTGATTGGTTTACAACCTATGTTTATGTGGCTAAAAACAGTTCATTGGCACACATCTTGGGAGTTCGTTGGTACACTTCTCGAGAGTTCGTTGGTGCACCTCTCGTGCCCACCCATCGCTACACAAGACAGCTTCTCCCTCTCTCCACAGATGTGGTTCTGCTTATCTTTGTTTACGGTTTTGTTACGTCTACTATTTACAGGACTTCAAGGAGAGCTCGCAGTCACATACAAGCCTGTAACTAAGGCTTCTCCTTGAGGCTCATATCAGAGGCTGGATTGTTCATCGCAATCAGATCATGTCCCTTCTCACTCAGCCATTCCTCCACAATTCCCCCTTCTTGTTTTTGAACAATCCAGGCTCGGTTTATGACTTTTAACATAGCTTTCTTAACACACGAAAGGGCTACACATAAACACAAACCTATGATTACAAGAATTACTATAATACGTAAGCCTTCGACAAACAATCCTAATAACCAATGCGGCAGTGTTCCAAACAAGTTAGTTAACCACTCATCCAAAAATCCATGACTTTGACGGATCTTGCTTGCATGTTCTTTTAACCACTGCAACTGTTTGTGAATTGATTCGCCGTGATCGGACAGGTTCATACAGCACATCCCTTCAAAATCTTCGCAACCATGTCCTTGGGCTAATAACAAAAAGTCAACTGCTGCTCTGTTTTGCAAAATTGCATGGCGCAGGCTATTTTGATCTTCCAACAAATTCGCTATAATCTCCGTGGTGACCTTCGCTTGTTTCTCAGCCCAGCAAGTCAACCGTCCTATATCCTTCAAAGCCCTACCTGCCGCTGCTCCAGGCATAAATAGAGACAAGAACACTCTTTCAGTGGCACTAAGTAAGGTTACCTCATCATTACAATCTGCTGTAAGACCCCTAATGTCACGCTTTGAGCGCCCGGGATGGGAATTCTTTGTCAGGTTCTTCCACCAATTTTTATTTGGGGCTAATAGTGTTAGTTTACCAAGATAGCATGGACCACCCACCACGTTTTTCGGAATTCCCTGCCATGCTCGATCACCACATATCAAGAACACATTTGATGGCAGAGCTTTTGCGGTGCCATTGTTCCAGAGGGGTATTGGGTGTCTCCTTTCAGCCCCATAGGCTCCCAGGCCATCGTTGAGGCCGGTATCATTTGTACCGCAAAAGGAATTTGGGTTTTGATAGTCATAATAGTGTGCCTTAGATGTAACATTTGTCCATCCTGTCCAATCTAATGTTCGGTGAGCGTTCAATCCCTTAACACCAGGTCCTCCAAAAAATATACAAGTTTGAGTCCAATTTTTTGAAGTGTTGCCAATTCTCATAGACCCTAACAGATTCAATTCTTGGGGGTCCCAGGGCAGCGTAACATTCAAACCACTAATAAGTCTAGCACTACATCGACTAACACTTGGGGAGACACTACAATTATTGGTACTATAGGAACGAAATTCTTCTACTCTAAAGCCGGGTACCCCTATCAAGCATGTTCTAAAAGGCTCTGCAGCAGAGGCAAGCGATAAGCAAAAAACCTGTTGTCCTGTCCTATTCGCCCAGGTGACCCACATGTTTTCCCTGGGTTCAATCTTGTGAAGGGTCATTACCGCCGGGATCATCAACCCTAGGATCAGGATCTTGAGCATCTTGATTGTCAGGTGGCCCCTGTTGAGTCAGAGCAGGTTTCACGGACCGACTGGGCACCCACACTGGACCGTGATCTGTGGAAACACACATATATCCTCGACCATTAACTATAACTGGGACAGGTCCCATCCAAACTCCAGAAACTGGGTCTCTATACATTACTTTAAGTTGCGGGATTGTTGTTGTGCTGTTAAACTTAAGATTCTGGTGGTGGACTACCACTGGTGGCTCTTCCCTATCACCCATAAGACAGAGAAAGTTCAGTGTAAAGAGTACACGATGTAACCTTTGCTGAGCATCTGTTTCCATTCCTCTTTGTCTAACTAAATAGTCTTTCAATACCTGATGTGTACGTTCCACCAACCCTTGTCCTGTAGGTGAGTGCGGGATTCCTGTTGTGTGCTCGACCCCCCACCTTTGCAAAAACGCCCTAACCTTCTGGCTAACATAAGCAGGTCCGTTGTCGGTCTTAATGCGTTCAGGCACACCCAATACTGCAAAGCAGGCAAGCAAATGTTTACATACGTGATGCGCCTTTTCTCCAGGTAATGCGGTTGCCCAAACCATTTTTGAGAAGGTATCAATGGTCACATGCACATACCTCAAACGACCAAATTCTGGTATATGCGTAACATCCATCTGCCACAACTCTAAGGCTTTCAGCCCTTTCGGATTCACTCCTATCCCTATCCCTGGACCATGATTCCCGCATTTTGGACAAGCTTGAATGATACCTCGAGCCTCATTGTCTGTTAACTTAAATTGTCTTTTTAGCCCTTTAGCATTCTGGTGAAAATTCTCGTGACTTTGCCTAGCTTGCTGGAACTTATCTGTTGGAGGCACATGGCAAGCTGAACTGACCAGGCTGTCAGCAAGTTGGTTGCCCTGGCCTAGTCCTAAGTTCAACTGATGGCTACGAATATGTATAACACAACAGGCGGCTGTCCGTTGGTCAAGGACAGATCTCATCTGAATAAATAAATTCCCCAGCCGATGATTAGTGGTTTCCCTAAGTAGAGCATCTTCCAGGCGTGGCACTACTCCTGCCACATATAGAGAATCTGTTACCACATTCAAGGGAACGTTCAGCCAATTGTTCAAGGCCCAAACTACTGCGGCTAGTTCCAGTGTTTGAAGGGAATCTCGGGTGTCTCCATTGATGATACGCTGACACCATTGATCTTTTTCCTGCCAAACACAGGCTGCACGCCACAAGCGTTTACCGGCGTCTGTATATACAGTGATACCATCTGACAGTGGGTCTCCCTGTACTTTAGGTTTTTCTATCCACTGATTTCTTTTTAAAACTTGCCATAGTTTTCCCTGTGGCTGTTGTGAATGGACTCTCCCACTATACCCTAACAAAGCCTCTTGTATGGCAACGTCATTGCGCAGCCACCATTCTAAGTGTCCGACATTGACAGGTATGCTAATATCCTCTGGTTCTTTACCACTGATTTCTACAGTTCGGGATTGACCTTTCCGTATCAGTTCCCCTATTGCCTCAGTTCTCGTTTGAATACTTGTTTTTGGTTGTACCCCTAGAAATACCCATTCCAGAACACGGAACACATCCTCTTTTGTTCTCTTTCCTTCGCATTTGTCAGTGGCATCACCCACAGAGGCGCCGGGAGGAGCAATGTCCCCCTTTCTGTTTTGCCACTGACAAATAACGGCATATGGTGACTCTTTGGTATTACAAATAAGTAGAGATACGGCTAACAGCAAGAGGCGCCGAGACGACCATGTCGATTGCAGCTTCTGCGCGATGCGTTGTAGTGCTGCTTGCTGCACCGGCGTTAAAGTGACTCTATCCGCTGGATGATTGCCTCTCAGCAATTCTGTCAAGGGGGCAATGTCAGTGTTTGAGATGCCTACGCAGTTGCGCACCCATTGAACGTCTCCTAACAGTGTCTGGACATCAGTTAAAGTGCGCAACTGGGTAGCTATTTCCGTTTTTTGAGGTCGAATTTTGGAGTCTATAATAGACCAACCAAGATATCTCCAAGGAGGCATATGCTGCACTTTTTCGGGGGCAATGACAAGTCCTTTTTTGACAATATGTTGGTGAGCTGTTGCAGAGATTCATCAGTAAAGGGCTCTTTTTGACAACAAAGAATGTCATCCATATAGTGATAGATGATTGTCTCTGGCCACTGACTCCGCAGTGGTTGTAATGCCCACGCCACATAAAGTTGACATAGCGTGGGTGAATTCTTCATCCCTTGTGGCAATACAATCCATTCATAACGGTCTGCAGGTGACGCTTTATTAACTGCTGGTACTGAGAAGGCAAATCGCTGAGTGTCTTAAGGATGCAAGGGAATGGTGAAGAAACAGTCTTTTAAATATTCGGTCAACGAGGGCAACGGCGGATAGAAAGGGACTGGAGTCGGCAGAAGAGGTGGCGCCGCGGGCGGAGCTGACAGCAGTGGTGGGGGCGGCGCTGCAGGCGGAGCTGACGGAATTGGCAGGGGCGGTGCCGCGGGCGGAGCTGACAAGATTGGCAGGGGCGGCGCCGCGGGCGGAGCTGACGAGATTGGCAGGGGCAGCGCCGCGGGCGGAGGTCTACACGCCACTCCTCCCAGATCGATAAGGTCAGCTGTGGCTTTTGTCTCCTCCCCCCCTGGAGTTTTTGGTGGCGGCACTTCCGTATGTCGGTTATTATCTGACTCTGACTTTGCCGCGGCCACTTCCGGTTTCCCCGCATTTTGCAGGGGATCAGGCGACAAGTCCTTTCCCCGGTCAAATTTATCTCGAATCTCAGACACTGATCGACAGACTGTCCCGGTC